>JAZGTI010018149.1:0-11503 GCA_036877585.1 Botia kubotai
TGCTTTATCCATTTGCTTCATTAAAAGATTGAACTTTCAATTCCGCCTCTGTCCGATTTTTGAACATGCAGGACTAGAGAAAAGTCCAACAGAATCTATCATTAGTAGTTGATGTAATTGTTCTACCCAGTCAATAACAAGTTTTACAACTAACTTGATAGAATTAAGTCAAGTGTATGATTAAAACGATGGGTAGGTTTGTTAATGTGTTGTATTATCCCAAATGAATGTAGCAACAGCCTGGGTGCTAATTAATATTTCTGCGAAACGCTTTAGGTTACACACAAAAAAGCCCAAACTAGGACCTGCCCTGTACAGCAGCAGAGAAGTATTATTTTGTTGAACGAACTGAGGATAATGTCACTGGCTCAGATTTGGTTGACCAATCAGCAGAAAGGGGCGTAATGACCACCTACATGTGGAAAATGTATTTTAAAGTGGTTTATCCGTTTTTTACCCGTGAACCAATGAAGCGAAAAATCGAGCCAAAATCTTGTTTTTTTGTTTATGTTGAGCCAACAAAAAAAAGACAGATTTCCCGTTTCTGCTCATTTTGAGCAGATCAAAACGTACATAGACCGATTAGTATGGTATATTTTCTGATCTGCATGATATGTATGGTATATTTTTACACATACTTGGTATTTTTCAATACAGTCACTGAGCACTACAATTTTGATCCCTTGCACATTGCATTTGCATGTTTTATAATTACCATACATGGAAATCGTTTAGTACTTTGAATAAATTTTATTTCTTTAATGATTGTTTTTAAAAATTATCCTGCCTGGTCTTCGCCACAGTTAGAATGAAACTGGAAGAAATTAAGTAAACAAAAAATGAAGTCATCTGATAACGAAGGTACATGATATCAAAAAAGGGGATTCAAGGTTGGGAGAGGCTTGGATGTTTTCTGAGATTCTTAGCTTTGTTGTCTCAAGCAATAAGACTTTTTGGGCACCTGGAACCCTTGACACTTGAGTTTCTCTTCCAGTACTGAGAGATAAATTTCCACAACATTAGTCATAAGACACCATTATCAGAAAATAAATTCAATTCAGACAACAAATAATAGTACCGAAAAGGACAAAGAAAGAGTAATGGCACAACTGTCGTCTGAATGAAAACAAAACATTAGAAAAAAAAAAACCACTGAACACTCTGTTCAGCCTAACAACAACAAAAGTGCATCCACCCACCCAACAGCCAATGGGAAAATCTAGCCACCCTAAAACAAAATCTCTACAACATTAAAAAACAAGCAAGGTTAAAACATAAACCGGAGGGAAATCACCACATCCTACCTCACACTAACTGCCCATTATCCTCTTACAAGGGGATAAAAGAGGCCTTTGAAGGATAGGGAAATACAACAATCACTACTTTACCTTTTTAAATAAAACATTAAGTAAAAGGGAATGGAATGTGGTACTAGTAATCCTTTCTAACAAACTCTTTATTCTGCCTTATAAAGTGTACAAATACCCAAGAACAATCCTTAATTTGCTACTGCTAATTCTTACACTTACTCTTAAAGGGGCAGTACTTTAAATGGAACTTTACAACACTCTTAAAGAACTACTCTTAAAGGGGCCTCAAAGGGTCAGCAAATCAGAATTGGGCATCAAAACGTGCAGTGTAAATGTGACCTTACAGTTGTTATGATGGATGACTGGGACCGGTTGTGTTTGTGTGAGTAAATCAAGCAAGGACACGGAACTAAATGAGAAGTTAGATTTAATAACAAAATATAAAAAACAAACACTAACCGTAAAAAATGATAAAGAATGACAACATGTGCGGACAGCAGTGATGAGTGAAAAATATAAAAGACAAACCACGACGATGAGTGAACAAAAACACAAAGCCAAGGCAGAGGTATCCAAAGGGGTAATCCAAACGAGTAATCCGACAGACAGGCTATAATCCAAGACCAGGTAAAACGCGATAAATTCCAAACAGCGGAAAAACCTCAAACGACTAGAAACACTAAACACTCCAAACACCAACAATAATAACCCACAACATGACTAAAGCGACCAGGAACTTAAATACACAAACTAATCAAACAAACACAGGTGAAACAGATTACACAAAACAGGAAGTGACATAAAAGGACAATGACATCATAAACACACGACAAAAACTAAACATCAAAATAACAAGCTCCTCGCTCATCGTGGGAGCTTGACTACATAACAACAGTGTGCATCCACAGCGTTTAGAAACAAAGTCTTTATGGCCCTGCAAAATCAATGCACTCTTTGCCATGGTGTTAAAGGGCATTCTCATGGGTAAAGAGGAGCTAGTGGTGTTGAGTTTTAAATATGTTGGCATCCAGGGAAAGCCTGTTAGATGTTCAATTCAATTTCATTTTATTGATATATCACTTTACAATGTTACATTGCTT
The DNA here is from genome assembly GCA_036877585.1 of Botia kubotai. Lineage (NCBI taxonomy): Eukaryota > Metazoa > Chordata > Actinopteri > Cypriniformes > Botiidae > Botia > Botia kubotai. Next base: position 2,411 of record JAZGTI010018149.1, read on the forward strand.
CAAATGTAATGCATTGCTTCAAAGCATATAATAAAAAATAATAATAATAATAAAACACAGAACAAGTGTGAGACATGTTCAACAAAGAATACATGGTATTATTGTGAATAATATGTGTGAAGATGTATATTAATAAGACTAATTAGGCATACTAGGTTTATAGTAGATTTATAAATAAAGGGTTGACTGAACCATGATATGGCATTCCAGCTAACATGGTGATGGCATAAAAAGATAACATCTTTTGGGACAGGGGTATAAGGGATTTGCAATAGTACCATGAAATACAAACACAACACACAAAAGTAAAATACATAAAATATAAACAATAAAAATACCTTAAGATCACACAATGAAGGAGAATGGAAGAGAATTGAAGACAAATGAATAGCAAAATAGAAGAGTCTTTTGGACTGTAATCATATAATTTCACTGGAAATAGTTACAAGTGGAGTTTATTGCCATTTCAACAAAATAATATGTACATAAAGTGCACAAGTGCAAACGTGCAGACAGCACAAGACAGTACAATGACTATTGGGACAGACTATGGGCATAGTAAGTCCCAGTGCAGCGGCAACCAGTACACAGTTCTGTTAAAGAAAAAAGTAAACCTGGTGACAGTAAAATACAGTTATGGCCAAAAACATCGGAACAACACCAAAAAACTGAAAAGAAAAGTCAAACTTGATAAACTTTCACACAGAACTCAAAAATGGACTGGACAAAATTATTGGCACCTTGTCAAAATTGTAAGAAATAATTGCTTGTCAAGCATGTGATGCTTCTGTAATTTGTATTTAGATACACCTGTGGCAAGTACCAGGTGTGGGCAATATAGTAATCACACTTGCAACCAGTTAAAATGGAGAAAAGTTGACTTAACCTTTATGCTGTGTCACAGTGAGCATGGAAAAAAAGAACTGTAAAGAGTTGTCTGTGGATTTGAGAGAAACAATTGTGGGAAAACATGGAAAATCTCAAGACTACAAGTCCATCTCCAGAGAGCTTAATGATCCTGTGTCTACTGTGTGTAATATAATCAAGAGGTTTACAGCCCATGGCACTATAGCTAACCTCCCTGGACGTGGACGGAAGAGCAAAATTAATTCAAAATTACAGCAAAGGATTGTTCGAATGGTGGATAAAGAACCCTGATTAATTTACAAACAAATTTAATCTGATCTGCAGACATAGGGTACAACAGTGTCAGCTCGCACCCATCTGATTGAAAAGGGAAGCTATGGTAGGAGACCCAGGAGGACACCACTGCTGACAAGGCATAAAAAGCAAGACTGCAGTTTGCCAAAACTTATGTGAGAAAACCACAATCTGTCTGGGAGCACATACTGTGGACAGATGAGACAAAAGTAGAGCTTTTTGGTAAAGAACATCATGTCACTGTTTACAGAAAAAGAATTGAGGCTTTTAAAGAAAAAAACACAGTCCCTACAGTCAAACATGTTGGAGGTTAAAAGATGTTTTGGGGTTGCTTTGCTGCTTCTGACACTTGATGATGAATGGTATTATGAAATCCGATGATTACCAAATAATTTTGGGGCGCAACATAGTGGCCAGTGTCAGAAAGATGCTTCTCCACCAAAGGTCATGGGTCTTCCAGCAAGACAATGAACTGAAACACTTAAAAAAGTACTCAGAAATGGTTACAAATAAAGTGCTGGAGATTTCTGAATCCAGATCTGAATCCCATAGAACACCTGTGGATAAATCTCAAAACAGCAGTTGGGAGAAGGCATCCTTTAAATCTGAATGACCTGGAGCAGTTTGCAAAAGAAGAGTGGTCCAAAATTCCAGTAGAGAGGTGTAAGAAACTCATTCATGGTTATAGGAAGCAATTGATTTCAGTTATTTTTTTCAAAGGAGGTGCAGGCACGTTCTTCACTCTTGTTGCAAAGTCCACATACTGATGGAATTTAGGAAGCACTGACTTTAGATTTTCATGGTTGAAATCTCCGGCAACAATAAACAGTTTGTCAGTGTTTGAATTCTGCAGCTCGCTAATAGCCCCATACAGTACACAGTACTGCACGTCTTTTATATTTGCACTGGGGGGATTGTATACTCCAATTATGAGGACGGTGGTGAATACCTGTGGTAAATTAAAAGGTCTGCATCTAACAGTCACAAACTCCACCAGCGATGAGGAGTAACTAGAGACTAGCACAGAGTTCTTGCACCATTCCATGTTAATGTAAACACACAAGCCACCGCCACAAGCCTTACCGCACAGAGCTGTGTTTCTGTCATCACGGAACAAAGTTAGTCTGTCTAGCTGAATGGTGGCGTCCGGAACTCTGTCACTGAGCCACGTCTTAGTGAAAACACAGACGCAGAAGTCTCTGTACTTACATCGTGTAGTTTGCTGGAGTCGGATGTAATCCAATTTATTGTCTAAGGAGCAGACACTGGAGAGCAAGATTGACGGGAGAGCCGGCCAGCTAGCATTTGTTTTTAGCCTAGCATGGACCCCCACCCTCTTGCCGAGCTTTTGCTTTCTTGTGCACCACTTGCGATGTCTCCTCCCCTACCATCGGCATCAGGCATCGCTGAGGGCTGAAGGCTGAGATTGCGTAGCTTTTCCAGCAGATCACTATGTAGACATAGAGCATTTTGTGAGTGTCTGGCCATTGTATACAAGAACACCGGTAGCTCCGATATGTATGCACCGTTAGAGATTGGTCAAAACAAAGAAAAGCACAATTTTGTGTCCGGAACGGCTACTGCGCACTACTGTTGTGCTGCCATCTTGGATCATTTCCCACGATGTTAATACTGTTAGTGTTAATTTTGTTAATACTAACAATTTACTTATTGTTAGTATAATGTTAATACTAAATTGTTAGTATTAACAATTTACAAAACCCTAAGTTAGATGTCGGCAGTCTCCCAGTAAGCAAGCCAACAGGGTGACAGTGGCAAGGAACCAAAACTCCAAAGGTGTATAGATGAAGAAAAAACCTTGCTCAACTGGGAGGACCAGTTCTGGGAGGGCCATTATAATAATTTATAATTATTTATTGATAATAACTGTCGGGTCTAACTATATCTAACAATATATCATGCACTGAGAACTGTTACCAACAGAAATGGTGACAAAAGCATAATTTTAGTAATTGCAGCTATAACATCACACTGCTGTGACTAGGCAGGAAACAAAATATAGAAACTAACTAGGCTGGAGGTAGGTATTGTCACGGGTGAAGAATAACACAACAAAGTAGGCTGTGAATAAAGACCCCGGAGGGTGGATTTATTGTGTGCACAAACGTGTGGTGCGGGTGCGTGGCAGCCGGTGTGGCTGGTGAGGCTCCGTGCCCCGTGCGAAACTCCGTGCCCTGTGTGCGACTCCGTGTCCCGTGTATCCCTTTGTGCTGTGAGAGTGGGTGTCCGTGTACGCTCCTCTGGGTGGCGGTTCGGTCACTCGCTGCTCTCTGCGTAAAGGGAAGAAAAAAACAGGCATTAAACTCCAGCCTTCGCTACTCACTTCAGTTCTCCCGAGGGCGGGAGCTGGCGGCGTTATACAGCAGCATGGTGATGCGGTCCAGCTGTGGCCTGTCCGCCGGTGACGAGCTGGCGCAGGTGCGGCGCCTCGGTTGCCAGGGCGACACTGATCAGCCCGGAGAGACTCGTCACAGTATGTAGGTAATGGTAAGTTTACTAAAGAAGTCCATCAAATTCTGTTGATCTGTCTCAGGAGTCGTACCATCCTGTCCCCTACCATCTGGTCAGGATAAAGTTTGGATCCAGCTGCCTACAGGACCTTGGGAAAATAAAAGACAGACAGATTTAGTGTGCAGCCAGTACATCTGTTCTTATGGGAAGTGTCCCCTGTTAACCTACTAAATGCAGCCTAACAATCCATTAAGAGATTTGAGTAATAAATTCGTAGAACTGTGTAGGCTAGATTAAAGAGGTGGGTCTTTAATCTAGATTTAAAATGACATAGTGTCTCTGCCTCCCGGGCAATACTGTGAAGACTGCTCTAGAGTTTGGATGCCAAAAACCCATTGGCCAACCCATCAGCCAATGCCTCACTTCAATACAACTTCACAGTTCAACTTGGTCCATCCACTCTTACACGTACTCGGTCAGTTAGAAACCTCGGGGTGGTGTTCGATGACCAGCTAAAATTCACTTCACACATTGCAACTATCTATTGGTCATGCAGGTATGTGCTCTACAACATCAGGAAAATCAGACTTTTCCTGACCAAACACGCAACACAGCTCCTAGTCCAAGCACTGATAATATCAAGGCTGGACTACTGCAATGCCCTTCTGGCTGGCCTTTCTGTCAATACAACTAAACCCCTGCAAATGATTCAGAATGCTGCAGCACGTCTGGTCTACAATCAACCAAAAAGAGCCCATGTCACACCCCCACTAACCTCCACTGGCTCCCTGTAGCCGCCCGCATCCAATTTAAATCTCTGACACTTGCCTTTAGGACATCCACCGGAACCTCTCCCCACTACCATAAGTCACTATTCCAGACATATGACCCCTCCCGCCAGCTACGGTCAGTTAATGAGTGATGTTGAATCATTCCCCCACAACGAGGTACCAGATCACGCTCTAAAACTTTCACCTACTGTTCCTTTATGATGGAACAAACTCCCAGCCTCCACCCGAGCTGCTGAGACCATCACATCCTTCAATAAACAACTCAAAACACACCTGACCAATCCCTAATGCTCTAAAAAAAAACACCTTTTGTTCATCCTGTCTCTGTTGCGGTTAGTGTTCGTGGAACAAGAACGAAGGAGCGGGACGCAGGGATAAAAAACAAAAAGGTATTTAATGATACAAAAACAAACAAACACTAACCGTATAAAAGATAACAAAGGCAACATCAGATGCACAGTAGCGATGACGATCTGAGTAATCCAAAAAACACACAAAGAACAAGATATCGAGGGCATGCGCAAGAATTCACAATACAAACAATCACCGACAAAATAGACATTCAAACGGGGAACTTAAATAGTGTCACGGGTGAAGAATCACACAACAAGGCAGGCTCAGTGAAAAACCCCGGAGGGTGGGTTTATTACAAAAAAATATTGTGGCAAAAAGGGCAAGTGAGGTGAGAATGGCGTGGCTGGTGCTCTGGGTGCTCTTCGTTTCCGTGAAGAGTGGGTGTCCAGGCGTGCTCCAAAACAAACGGGCTGGCGGGCACTCGCTGCTCTCTAGGACGGGAGACAAAAACAGAGATTAGTCACCATGCCAAATCAAAGGAAAATCCGCTCTGCATTTGCGAAAGCGTCGGCGGCTTTTAACGCCGCTCGCTGATGAAGAGCAGCTGTGACCGGTTAGCCCGCGATGAAGACGTGCAGGTGTGCCGCGTTAGTTGCCAGGGCGACGCTGATGAGCCTGGAGACGCTCGTCACATTCCCCCCCCCCATGCGCCGGCCTGGCCCCGGGAACGAAAGGAGATGACAGGGGAGAAACAAGGGGTGGGTGGGGAATGACCCCCGACAGACCTGCGTAAGCTGTCCAGATCCGAGAAAGGCCATCCGCGTTGGCCCCGGCCCGGGACATCCACTGCAGTGGGGCGTGATCAGTCACGATGGTGAACTTGCGGCCGAGGAGGTAATAGCACAGCTCCAGGACTGCCCACTTGATGGCCAGGGCTTCCTTCTCCACTGCAGCGTACTTCTTCTCGGCCGGGGACAGCTTCGTACTGATGTAGATAATAGGATGTTCCTCACCTCCCTGGACTTGGGACAGGACCGCTCCCAGTCCTGTGTCGGAAGCATTCATCTGTAGCAGGAAGGGGCAGCTGAAGTCCGGGGCGCGAAGAACGGGCGAGGAGGTGAGCACCGTCTTGACTCGGTGAAGGCTTCCTTCGCCGCTGGGGTCCATACTATCTTCTCCGGCTGCCCCTTCCTGGTTAGGTCTGTCAGGGGGGCGGCTAGAGAGGAGAAGTTAGGGATAAAGCAGCGATAGTACCCGCCAACCCCAAGAAGGCACATACCTGGGTCTTCGTCTGGGGCCTTGGAGCGCTGAGGATGGCTTCCACCTTCTTCTCCTCGGGGCGGATGAGGTCCCGGCTGACTTGGTACCCCGGGTACTTCGCTTCCAATAGGGCCAGGTGACATTTCCGGGGGTTGGCGGTTAGTCCAGCCTGCCGGAGCTCCGAGAGCACCCTCCGCAGGCGGTCCAGGTGTTCTTCCCATGCCTCTGAGTGGACCACCACGTCGTCCAGGTAGGCGGCCGCGTAGGCTTGGTGGGGCCGTAGGAGGATATCCATCATACGCTGGAATGTCGCGGGGGCCCCATGGAGTCCGAAGGGGAGAGTCCGGTACTGCCAGTGGCCGCTGGGGGTGGAAAAAGCAGTTTTCGCTTTAGCTGATGGCGTAAGAGGTACCTGCCAGTATCCCTTGGTGAGGTCCAGGGTTGAGATGTACCGGGCCCTCCCCAGTCGGTCTAGCAGTTCGTCGACCCGAGGCATGGGGTAGCTGTTGAACTCGGAGATCCCGTTCAAGTGGCGGAAGTCATTGCAGAAGTGGAGGGTGCCATCTGGCTTGGGTACCATCACGATGGGGCTGGACCAAGGGCTGCGCGATGGCTCGATGATCCCCAGCTTCAGCATCTCTTGGATCTCCTCCTCAATAGCCTCCGGGACTCGGTAGGGCCGTTGCCTGACGATTTCTCCAAGGGGAGTCCTGATGTCATGCTGAATGACGTTGGTCTGCCCGGGCCGGGAGGAGAACACTTCGGCGAACTGACCGACCAGGTGTTGCAGCTCGGCTTTCTGGGCCGCCGACAGGTGGGGGTCGACGTCCACAACCACGGGTTCAGAGAGGCTAAGGGCGGTGAGCTGGTCTCGGGTCCCGCTCCACTTCTTCAGCAGGTTGATGTGGTACAGTTGTTCCGGTTGCCTTTTTCCCGGCTGACGCAGACGATAGGTGACCAGTCCAACCTTCTCGAGCACGGTGTAGGGGCCCCGCCATGAAGCGAGGAACTTGCAGGCCGAGGTGGGGACCAGGACCATGACGCGGTCTCCCATGGCTGGGCAGGCCAATTGTAATGGCGCTGTTGGGCCTGTTGTGCCTGGCTGAGGTGTTCCCGGACTAATGGCATGATCCGGTCGATCCGCTCCCTCATCTGTTTCACGTGCTCGACGACGGTGCGGTGAGGGGCAGGCTGCTGCTCCCAAGTCTCCCGGGTGACGTCCAGGAGCCCGCGAGGTTGACAGCCGAACAGGAGTTCAAAGGGGGTGAAACCAGTTGAGGCCTGTGGAACCTCACGGATGCCGAAGAGGTCGTTGGGGATCATGAGGTCCCAATCCCGCTTGTCCTCCGCGACCAGGTTTTGTTAAACCGCTCGACGAGTCCGTCGGTTTGTGGATAGTAGACGGTCGTCCTCAACTGTTTCACCCGCAACAGCCTGCAGAGATCAGCCATTATCCGGGACATGAACGGTGTTCCCTGGTCGGTCAGGATCTACGCTGGGATGCCGACTCGGCTCGCCAACAGGAACAGTTCCTGCGCGATGGCCTTGGCTGTGGCTTTCCGCAGGGGGACCGCTTCTGGATATCGGGTGGCGTAGTCGACAATCACCAGGATATGCTCGTGTCCCCGGGCAGACTTCGGCAACGGCCCCACAAGGTCCATCTCAATGCGCTCGAAGGACACCTCAATGATGGGCAAGGGAATGAGCGGGCTGGGGGGAGGAGTCCTGGAGGCCCGGCCAGTGGTATCGGTCACGGATGCGCTGGATGGTATTGGCCACTCCTAAGTGACCTGCCATTGGATGGGAGTGTGCCAGCCTCCAGGATGGTCTCCGTCTTCGTCCGTGGAACGACGAGAAGTTCCTTTTCCTCCCCCCTACGCTGAGCGACACAGTACAGCAGACCGTTTCGGACAATGAAGTGTGGAAGAGGATGGGGCAGAGGGAGGACGTCCTTATCGTCGATGGCCCGTACTTGGGCCCAGCAGTGCTTGAGGTGATTGTCCTCCCGCTGTTCTTTAGCGAATGAGCCTCCCTCTGTTCTTGTAAATGTAGCTTGTAGACTCGGCTTGTTGGTTCTTAGAACAAAATGTTTAATGACTGTCCAGGTGGGTCAGGGCAGAGTGCAGTGTTGTAGCAATTGCATCCTCTATTGATCTATTGCAGGGAGACAGGATTTAACCCTTTCACACGTGAGTTTTTTTAATGCGACCATTATTTTGGAATTAATTATGTTCCAGTTACCATGGAGACACATAAAGCTTGTCGCATGACATTACACAGTGGCGCGCTGCATCTTATACATATATAAATATGTATATTTCAAACTAAATATTTATAAAACTTTTACATGCATTGTTAAATGAAATGTTCTGTGTTAATATGTGCAAACTTTTATATTGTTCACGTTAGATGATTGATAAGTTATCACGGGCACTGTGATTTGTCCGGGAGACAGACCCTGCTGGATTTAAAAATGCTCATCCACTTTTTTAAAAAAAAAAGTGTCTGGCGAACTGAGAGAGGAATAGAGTAAACTTTATAATTACCTACACAATCGATTGACAGGAATAAAACATAACGCACTGTGTTTGAAAGGTTTGTTTTGCCTCCGTTATGTATAAACGATATACAGTATATTTTCCTACTACTTCTGTGATTGTGCAATGAAAAATGAAATGTAAGAAATATTAAATAACATAACATTTTGTTTGAAAGATACTTTTGCCGTTTCATAAAAAGTATAGGCTATATATAAGTCAAATCAAGTCAACTTTATTTATATAGCGCTTTTTACAAAATGTCATTGTTTCAAAGCAGCTTTACATGTATGATATATTAAGGCCGAGTACATAGCACACACCGACAGACACAGAGAAAACAAGGTAGGAGAAACACAGGTGATTTATGCAGGTTATACAGTCATATATGGGGTATGAACAGATAGTATGAAAATAATATTAAAGCAAAATTAAAGCTGATTACAGCAGCCTCCTGACGGGCAGTACAACAGTGGCGAGGAAAAAAAACTCCAAAAGGAGACAAAACCTCGAGAGAAACCAGGCCCAGCCAGGAGAACCAGTTCTCCTCTGGCAATACTGCTGCATCTCTACAAGCT
>JAZGTI010018150.1:0-11797 GCA_036877585.1 Botia kubotai
GAACTGCACTCTGAGGACTTTTTTGACGTTCATCTATAAACTACAATGTGTCTCGCATCTCAAAGACTTTGTTTGCTCAGCACAGAAAGCGCCTTGCACACCGTACTTTCCATAAGTGCAGAGGCAAAGGAGAGCAGCGCTGAATCACACCTGCAATAAACAGCAGATTTATGGAAAATATTTTCATTGTCTCGCCTTCATCAATGCTATGGTTTCAAATTAAATATTGATTAATCACTTTCTTTTTAGGCAAAAATGCAGACTAGCAATGTCAAAGCATAGAAAAAAAAGATTACAGCCCCAATTCAGGTTTGTTCCAATTACTCATAACTATTGTATCGACAACTCGCCAATTGCTAATCACTGAGCTCAAGAAATAAAAATGGTCAGCATTTCCCTCTGGATACACTATAGCTGAAATAAACCACATACATTTCTGTTTGTCTGTATGCATATAACCTAACAAAACCCCAGGGCTCAACATCAGGACACATAAGGGAACATGCATGGTTGCAGAGGACAGAGTGGACCCCCGTGTCACTCTGGTGTGGCCAAACCATACCGAAAAGGTCAAGGTAAATTTTAGAACATGCAAACGGCTTTAAAATATTCACGGTCAGCTTTGTAGCACATGTGGCCACTCCAGACGTAATGAGATGGGAGTAGTAAATATTTGCTAATGGTCTGTACCAATCCCATGTGCTGAAGGTTATTTTGAATATAAAGGATGCTAGGGAGGCGAGTGGAGGGGGCACCTGATAACTAATTAGTACATTTGCACAAATAATTAGAAGGATTGATTGATTTTTCACAGGGAAGCGTGACAGACATGTCAAACAAAGACTGTTTGTGGTTAAGGGTAGAGGACACTAGCGGTGGTCCATCTAAAACATTATTTGGGGCACATCACATATGCAGATAATAGGAAATGAAATAGGCAGATGACAATATAGACACTGGAAAGACAACTTCTCCCTAGAGGTAGACTTCGTAAAATGTTCTTGGGGAAAAAACGGTCATCTTCAAATGACTCTGTTTTCACTTTATCTTGTGACAAAAATATCTAGGGTAATTTTAAGGGTTTAAAGAGAGGGTGTATTTATAATCTCTATAAAATGTAGGAGGTGTGGATGCCTTTTTTTCTCTCTTTGAAAAATAAGGATACTGATTGAAAAGAAGCATTAATTGGGGACATTCATATTCCTAATTATTCAGCATGGATTTAAATAAAGTAAAGTGCAGCAAAAGTGGAAATCCAACATTTCCAAATACAAATTGTATTATTGAATATTAAATTAGACAGCGCATTGGACAAATGTGAGGGACACAGAGTGTATTAATCTTTGTAATGACAGGTTGCGCAAATCAGCAGACACTTGACTCACACCTTGTCTATAACAAGAAACAACATTGTTTTAAATTAAGATTTTGTATTTCGATTTAGAACCGAAGTGTTCCAGGTCATAATGTTCTGCTATTCTTCAGAGTGATGTTGTGCCTTGAGCAAGGCACTTAAATTTAACTTGCTTCAAGGGCACAACAATACGGCACTGTTTTCTGTGTTCCTGTTGTAATTGTACCTAGGTTTAAAAAAATTTAACTTTCTGCACAGCCCGTAACCAAAAGTCAAGTCTTGTGGAATGCATATTAGGCCACGTCCTATTCCTTTACTCTGCAGTAGAAATGTATGCACGGGCTGACACGCAGGTCACACATCAGTGTGAACACACACATTAAGCAGAGCAAATAGATATTCTCTCTCATTATCCTGTCTTTTAAAGTACAGGAGAGGCAGGCTGTTTGTGGTGGCCGCACATAATTTCCCCCTGTACAGAATATAAATTACATTTTTTAATTATGAAAAAAAGAAAGAAGCTTGGGGTTGATTTCTTTCAGGTCCTTTTAAAGGTGTGTCTTCAACTTTTTGGCTGGGTCTCACTGAGTTACTGGAACTGACACTTTGAGAAACTCTGAATCTAACACATGCCCTGAAGTTCTTCAACAATGTATGCAAGTCATTGAGGGTTTTTTGTTTAATGACCATGAGGGGAGGTTGAAGGGCAGGACAAGTACGGAGAGGTGAAAAGGATGTAACTGAAATAGAAACATGAATTGGCAAGTAGAGGAGCACAAGGNGGGCAGATAAGAGCATAATCCCTCTTATGTCAAGAACAGACTACATAGAGACAAGATTAGGAGATACCTACCATACCGTTACAATTAGTCTCAGCCTTGACTTAGCACTCAACATTAAATGCCTCTCTAACAGGGTCAAGGAAAAATAATTTACACGTCTATATTTGTGCACTGACTAAAAGATTGGCGCACAATTTGTCTCTGTCTCTCTGTATTTTAGTAACATCTGGCAGTAGGAGATTTAGGTTAGACAAGTAATTTGTGCCATGTATTTGACCTAAAGACAGGTGTATTTTCATTTAAAAATCACTTCATCACTGTGCTGGCTTTGTGCAGCTGGTGTGCACACATACTCTCACACCTCCCCACCTTGCAAGCTTTACAATGACAAGCTTGTGTGGGCTGATGTAAACTTGAATGGTAAACTACAAAGACCCCTAGTGTTACTCAAAGCACTAAAATCACATCCAGATTGCTGGATGCTGTCTGAAAAAAACTACAGTCTTTTAAACCAGCATATAATTCATCTGACTCTGATTTTATGTGTTTATGTTAAATAAGATAAGTTAGGCTAACTATACAACTCATTTTCAATAAATCTGTATCTATTCACTGTTCTACATCTAAAATATGGTTTGGAGTTTATGAGGATATATCACTGATAGTGTGTCTTATATAGGGTGTGTCTCATATAGGGTTCTCAAAGCCTTGAAAGACTGTGAGCACATTTTGCAACATTCTTGCATAGCAAATGTTTACCAGACAAACATTTTTTAATTTAAGCCCTGCTTTACTTCTGATTCTAATGCAATCTGTGAATTTACAATCTGTGAATATACATGTAAATGGATAAAATATGAAAAGTGACAGCCCCTTTTATTATAATATCTTCTATTTTCTCATCCAAGAAAATAGCAAGATCTCAATATAGCACTCTTCTCTCCTTGACTAACTCACTCACTGACTAATCATGTTATTTGTTTCCATCGTAACTTTTCCAGATTAAGTGCTGAAGTCTTTTAAATGGAAATGTACTTCATCATGATCATTTGACACTCTAAGCACTAATAAATTAAGTAAGTCCTTTTCTGCTGCAACTTAAAGTAAAACAAACACCAGTGTACCAGAAGTACCAGCTTCTGTACTCGGCATAATGGAGGTCACATTTGCAAACATTCATTTAACACACACACATTCCTATACAGACATGAGGGAAGATCAAAAGCTCTCTTTCTTATACCATTTCTGAATGGAGAGCATGTTAAGTTCCAAGATGAATAAATAACTATACAGTCTTACCTGCCCAATCAGCATTTCACATTAATATTGGGTGGAAATCACTGGAAAGATATTATTCAAGTCTACATTTATTAAAACAATATACAGGGTGGGTGAAAGTAACTAGGAATTAAAAATTGGCTAAAGAACTTCTAGTATCACTGGAGTCATGATGAAAACAGTGTCTAAATAGACAATAGTAAATAAGATTTTATATTTCCCACGTCGATTGTACAGGCATCAGCTCCAAGAGGTTCTCAGCTACATCACAAATGACTTCTGTCAGAAGACAGTGCATTCCATCCCCAGCCGTTTGAGTTGGTGTTCAAACTGGTTGACGCCACCAGTGCTTACGTCTAAATTTAAGATTTGCTTTCATTTTCCTGTGCAATAAAGAATGTACAATTTGTTTCAATAAATTTGTGTTAGAAATATGCCTAGTTACTTTTACACTATTTTGTGACAGGACTGTGTTGGCAGCTCTGCAAAAAAAAAAAAAATTATATATGATGTGAAACGTAATTAAAAAAACTGAATTCTATTGTAATAGACTATGAAGTCTATTGTAATTCAACTCATTCCCTTAAATGGAATTATAAGCACACAGACAAAAAATTCGAAATATTCTTTTCTGTATGGGTTTAGTCAAAATATTCTGATCCTTGTTACTGAATCTGAATATGTATGAACATCAAATATGCTGAATTTATTATTAATTTTTAATGAGGTATAAAATCTAAGTCTATTTCGGCAACTAATAAAATCAGTCTTTTATGAGTGTTACATAAATTCATAGTCAGAGATTCATCAACATTTAATGACACAACCATACTTCCTCACATCCAGAGCAGTCACAATATCAGTGTGCATATCTAAACATCTTCACACCCTCTCTCTCTCTCTCACCCTCTCTTACACTCTCTCACCCGCTTCGCCTGTGTCCAATCACACACCAGTCCTTCACAATAAAACAAATTAACAGATTAGACATTTTAATTTCAGTTGTCTTTGACCTTGTCAAATATATTATTGCTGTCTATGTTTGCAGGGCAATAGGCAATGCTAAGGTTTTTCATAAAAATATAGCTGCCCTGTTTTCTAATAGGTTGCAAAAAGGTTAAGGATGTTACAGATACACACATAGATATAAACATGCACAGATCTCCTCTCCTAATATTAGCATATAGCATCCATTGCTTTCCACTCTGAATACCCCCCTCTGACACCCCCTCCCGCTCCAGGCGGGTGGCAGTGAAAGGGTTAAGCAGGGAATGCATTAACAAAAGAAAATTATAGCGTAAACAGTTCATAAAATCTCACAGCCCCCGATGTCGCACTAGATCATTAAATTTCTGCAACAATTAGACCTTTTCTCACGGCGGCAAATTGGACCCGTTTCCATGGCAAATCTGAGCCCCTAAGTCATATATCTTTGATTGCGGAAAGGTCAGACGTAGACAGCCTAATAACTCAGGGGGCTGTTTGACAGATTTCATCCGACCATGATCACATAACAGCACAAAACCATGTTGGCAGTTGTTAAAAGCAGAGAGGGGTCACAGAGAAGGTTAAGGTTATGGAATGTTTGAGCTTGACTGAGTACAGTCTGATAATGTGCCTGACTGCATTTAAATCCACAGAATCACCATGCGCTGTGTGCATGTACCCGTGTTGCAGTAGGGGACGTGTGGCATTCTTTGCTGTGATCGATGGACAGGTTTTATCCCTTGATGGTTTTAAGGCAGTGCTGTTTTAAAGGCAAGGTGTTTAAATGTCGCTGATGCAGTCAAAGGAGGAGAACTGCTGGCAAGTAATAGCAGCCTGTTGAGAATACAATGATTTAGCATGATTTATTTAGATGATGTCGCACACCCCTGATCACACACACATATGGTTGGGGAATTGTGCGGAACCGCTTAGTCTAAGATGGCATCAAACTAAAATCTATGAGCTCGACTCGCTAATGACCTTGACATGTAAACTTTGAGGGAACAGTGAGCTCTCTTTACTCAGCTAACGGAATTTGAGTGTGATTTTAGGAGTAATCCTTAACCCTCCCCTGTAGGCTTTGCTGGCATTTCTGTTGCCTTTCCCACAGGTGTCTAAAAAAGCAGTGACAACAGCACCATCTGCTGGACAAAAAGAAAATCATTACCGATACGCCGCTGTGGAATCGCAAGCAGTACACAAAATATGTTGTTGCGATTAAGTTTGTGTGTGTAAGCCTAGTTGTATCTTTGCACATGACCGAAATATACTTTCTCTGTCCACAAACCCAAATATCAAGGGCCCTTGGGAATATGTGACACTGAGAGTGTGCACTTGAGTGAGTTAATGTGGCTCAGCTGGACAGCAGATGTCTACCTCTCAGTACCCCTCCATCTTTGTCTCCTAGTTTCCACCTCCCTCTGACTCTTTCCTTCCCATCTCTCACCTTTTATCCTCTGTTTCTTCTCACCTAGTAGATCATGGTGCTAGCAATGCCAAGGTTGCATGTTTGGTTGCCAGGAAAAACAATTCCTGAGAGCCTATATATAGGGGAGACCATGGCTAGAAATTACACCAAGAATTTGTCACAGCGGCTAAGTATAATCCAAAACAGTACAAATGGTTTTGACAAACAGCACTTTTGCTGTATGGTTTCAAGTATAATTCAAAAGACTGTATATGAATTCTACGCTGAAAAACCTGTTCTTGAGACAAAAAATGTCAGGTCAGGCAAGTTTTTACATGCATCTGAAATGTAACAAATTTAAACTTTCCTTGTATGTTACTTTTACATGGCACAGCTGTTGGGCATTTTGTCACAAAATGTCAACCCTGAGGAAAAGGAAGAGTATTTTGGATAAAGTTAATGTGTTTAAAACCTTCAATAATATCGATAATTGATTGACATAGACCTGGCAAATCAGAGCTCAGGTGATGACATTGTCGAGACTAGATGTATATGAGTTTTCTAGGTCTACTAGGTCTAGTTTTAGCAGTTGGCATATGTGTTCTGACACACCAAGCTGTGATGTTCCTGAAGCTAACTTTGAGTCCAGCTCAAATTTCCTAATTCTGTTTCCTCTCTTCTCTCCCTACAATTGTTCTGCCTAATTTCATGTATAATAAAATTGGCAAAAAAGGCCACAAATAACTCTGGACTTACCATCTCTCTAAAACCAATTTTATAGGGAAAATCTCTTTTAGGCCACATATGAAGTCCAGGTCACTTTTAAGCGTCCATTCAAACAGTCAAAATTAAATGTTATTATACAAAGGTCACACATTAATTCCAGTTTCATAGTATTTCTATTCATGACAGTGAAGGTTTGATATCAGAGTCCTTGTAATCAGATATGGACTTCTCATTAAAAAACGAAAAGGCTAGTGTCTGCCACAAGATGCCACGGCTTTACTTTAAAACCACATTATGCGCTCCTCCGAAGGACATTTCTACCACAACACTGTCACTGCTGGCCTTCTCTGCTGGGATTTAAGACACATTTAAGTCAGCTTTGTGACAGTTGCTTTAAGTGTATAGCAGAGTTGTACACGACAGGCCCTGTTGTCTGTCCTTAATTAAGGCTGTGAAAAAGGCCCTCACAAAAGCATTCCACACAAGCAAAAGCTGTTTTGCTGAGCAAAAGGAATATGAAACTATATTAATGGTTCAGGCATCTGACTAACCCCAATCACTGTTCTTTTAATGACAATTTAATGATAATTGGATGTAAAAAATACAAGTAATGGTGGATTTCAGAAATCTTTCAAGTAAAATTAGCTATATAATCCTAAAATGAAACTGGAACTACTAAGACCAACTGCCTGGTGCTGTTGATTTGAATGACGTTGATGATTTGAAGAGCGGAATGAGCCTCAAATGCTCCAAACGAGCGGCCGCGTGTTTCCTGCATATGCATCCATTTTTTGTAGTTACTATCTCAGTAAATCATTGCATACCTCAAGTTGGTACAGTCAGAACAAAAGCCAAGCAGGGAACAGGGGAGTCATGGGTTGAGGTTTAATTAACACAAAGCAGTTTTAAAGAGTACCCAACACATCGGCACTCAAAAGCAGCAGGGCTCCACGATAAGCGGCTCATCAAACATGAGCGGAGCGGTTTTTCAGCTGTTCTGCACCCAGATTAATAGCATCTCAGGTCAGGAGGCCCCCTGCTATTTCCAAGCACCCTACTGTTTACTACAGCCCGATCATTCACTGACGCACTTCTACAGTGCATAATTGGGACACGTAGCTGCACCAAGCTCACCTGTCTGCTTGCAGGTGCAAAGGTGTCAGAACCTCTGTGTAACGTGCAAGCTACACAAAGGGTGAAATCTAACACATTTCTACTTACACGCCGTACTGTGCAGCTGAAAGCAGCGGGAGGATCTTTTGGAAGGTTAAGGTAATCAAGACACAACAGCAGGATTAAATGGTGGCTAGAGGGAGGGGTACCATCCTCTTTCTGTTGCATGCAGCACTGCAACTACTAACAACCTGTAGCTTGAACATGCCACCCACTGTTAGAATTTCTGCTGGGTCATTAGGCATATGCATTTCCATGACCTTCTTCGACCTTCTCTTTTGAGTTATTTAGGATTACTGGATAAAGATCATTTTACAAAAACTGCACTATTTCTAGTGTGATTTTGCAGAAAAACCTAAATCGAATATTACTCATTCGATTTACTTTACTCATTTATATGTTGTCTGGACAACAAAGTTGCAAAAATTCTCTGATGTTTTCCATGATCACGAAGTAAAAAGTCACACCATGTCTGATTCATTGCACTGTACTTGATAAAAAAGCCCAGTTAAGTGTGTCAAAGTGGGGAGAATGTGAGAAGAAGAGGAACACTGGGAATACGAATGGAATGAAGGCTGAGATTAATTCTCTGAAAAGTGAAATGGCTGTGATGTGGATGCTGTGCATTGAGGGCTGGGGGGGTCTCACTTGTTGTTGGGCTGAGGTCAGGAGCAGGTTGATTCCAATGGTGTCACCCAGCACGCTCACAATCATTAAACTACTCACAATTACTGCTACCTATTTCCCAGAGAGGGCTGGGCCAACCATTATCACGGCGACTCAAATGAAGTGGATAATTGTGTCTCACTGCAGCACATCAGGAAATGAGGTAGAGAGAGAAGATGGAGACAGACAGAGAAAGAATGTGACAGATGTAAGACAAATATCAACAGACAACAAGTTAGTTCAAACTGAAAGAAGCCATGACACATTTACACCCTTTATAAAGTTTATCAAGCTATTGTAAGCAGACAAACTTTACTCACAGAGAGCATTTCACCATTTGGCAAAAGAAAGATGTTTTGACTTAGGCTAGCTAATAATACAGCTCTTGCAATCTACTGATCCATATGGGCCAGTAGATTGCAATAGAGGTGTCTTGTGAATACTATATTTATAAGAAAGGGAGAGCAGTGATTTCAACCCCCAACCTGCAACTGCAATCCTACACAGACTTTTCAAATCATGTGCCCTTACTATCCCTTGTCTTAGCATGCTTGTCATGTAAGATATGTTCTCAAATAAAAATATTATTCTGCATAACTATCAGTATCAATTGAAACTATCAATGCATAACTATCATAACATATATCAATAGTGTCAAAAGTATGAAAGTATGAATATTCCTAGAATAAATATTCCTAGATAGTTTCAATCTGAGAGAGGCACAGATTACAGGGCTTTGAAAAATATAAACCGAAGGACATCCAAGTAAGGAGAAAGGAGAAACACATGAACAAGAGTCAGAAGCTGCTGCCCTTTGATTTAACTAGTTTACAGGTGTCTGAAACTAGATGTTTTGCAACACAAATTACACGGCTCATTTGGTGGATACTAACTGGTTCTGTGGAACAAAGTACATTTGTTGTGGAGGGGGAGTCAAGGTCGGGTTATCGGCAAAACGTCATAAACTCCCATTAACAGGAGTGAGGAAATAAAGAAGGCCACTGATGAGAGGAAATCTGATCTGAAATGATAGATATCTCATTTATTGCATTCTGTCCCATTTTGACACAATTTGCTGCAAGTCAGTTAATATGCAAGTTATCCATCTGAGAGGGCGCGAGACAGACTATTTCAGTGTCAATTTACAGCAAAAAAGTAAATGTAAGTACCCTTCATCATTCAAAGCTCTTTAGTCTAATTCAATTGTACCTTTCAATACCTTATGATATGCAGGAAGTGGTTGGTTCACTATATCAGATTATGGAGGGATAAAATAGTAAAACTGATTTTTTAAAGGAGGCATGTGTGAACAGAGATAAGAGCAGATAAAAAGCGAAGCTTACTTTTGTCTTGTCTGGGGGTTGAAAGGTGGGTATAAGTGCTTTAGCTAGTGCTTAGCAGTAAATGTGGAGAAGTTCCACACACCGCCTGACAGACTATTCGTAACTTTTAAAAAGCAGCTCTGGACCTTGCAGGAGTTTGGGAGATTAGATAAAGCAACACTGCCCCATTCTCGCACCTCTCACAGACAGATGAGAAATGTAAAAAAATAAATTCTTTTAGAACAGCTGTCAGTTTACTGTGATTAATTGCATATAATAATAATAATGTGGTATAAACTATTACCAAAATTAGTCCTTGGCCCCTTGTGTGTCTTGCCTCTTGTAATCTATATAATAAGGCGTTCTTCCTTTGATCACAGCAATTCAAGCTTTACGTAACACCTGTCACTGCATCCCCACGAATGCTTCATAGCATAACCATTTATATCACATCAGACAGGAGCTGAAGGACTACAATCTAAACATGCATGCTTGGACAACTTCAAATTGCATCTATAAATATCAACAGCTGTTAAGAAACCAGGTGGGCCAGACTGCATGCATGAAGACTTGCAAGCATGGACAAATAGAAAACCTTCAAATATGTGCATTTTCACATGCAACTAACATACTACCCTTTTAGAGATGTAAACTCGTTGCATTTTATATATCATTTTGCAAAAAGAGATATTTTTGCATGCAAAATTTTAATACGCATGGGGCTAAAAGTTTCTGTATTTTATATATAGCTGCTGGAATCTTGGTAAAAGTGTAACTGCACATGGCAGATGTAATTACCTCCTTATGATTTTCGCTCCATTGTTTTCTTCACCTTGTAAGTCGCTTTGGATAAAAGCATCTGCTAAATGCCTAAATGTAAATATTTGCTACAAAAAACAGAGTTTAATAAATGACCAACCAGCCACCTGTCTTGAGTGTCTCAACTAGACATATGCTAAAACATGCTGTAGCATCCCACTACATAAGTGATATAGAAAATGGATGTCTCAATGCAAGAATGATAAATCCAAAACAAAACACAAATATGGATGAACATGGATTCACCCATATCTATAAGTTATGTTTTGATCAAGTGGCATAAGCACTGCTTTAGACATATGTACGGTATTTAATAAACCAGGCCAACTGTATATCAGTGGATGCGTAACACAACCAGGGGTGCATTTGATTGCACTATTTTGTGATTTAACTAGCTGCAGAACACCATTCCTGATTATTCCGGCCCGATTTAACGACTTATTTTCAAAGTTGTTAAACTGCAATCTGCAAAGGTTATTAAGTTATGTCGACATTAATTGCCCTTTAATCTATATCTACAATATGATCAATACACAGTCAGTATGCACTGCTTGAAAAAGAATGCTTTGTGTTAAATCAGCTTAAGACAATGCAGCTGTAACAGGCTGAGCTCTCCATCTTGTGATCCTCGTTATTGGAGATGATGAGCCTTTATGTCAATGAAAACAGCAACTGTTGCTGCAACCCAATTACGAACAGAATCTTCTCTGTTTTGTTTTCATTTTTTTAATCTTGTGAACAGTAGGTCAGATGGGATCGACCCGGCGCCAGCGTTCAAAACAGACAGATCGGCCACTATTTGAGGATCAATATTACTGGCTAGTGTCTGATCTGTTTTAATCCATATTCAAATACAACGTGCTGGGATTGTTGCACACATCATCTCCTCAAAGTCATGTACGATTAGGCACGCCTGAGACACAACGAGGAAGAAAGAAGAGAGAGACAAGGAGACAGACAAAGAGAGAGAATAGAAAAAGGAAATACATTCATTACCAAGCGTCTATCCATGGTTCTGTGTCTCTGATTCAATATAAAAGGCCTTAACCACATACATTTAAATRAGATCTGTACATATATTGCAATAAAAAGGTACAGAGAGGGTACTTTCAAATATGAAAAAAATTGAATAAGATGAAATGAAACACTGACTAAGAACACATTTTCTAGCTCAGTACATCATGATATGGCTCCAGGCACTACCTTTTGTCTCCATCTCCACACTGACTTAAACTGTGTATTGTAACACGACACCTCTGATTTCATGCAATATGGAGGATTA
>JAZGTI010018151.1:0-11796 GCA_036877585.1 Botia kubotai
AGCGTTAACCTCAAAACTGAGGTTGTTATCATGTGTATGGCCACTTTTAACATGCGAGTAGCGTCTTAAAGCAGATGCTCAAAGCACTGCATACTCACCGTATAGTATAAGCACACAGTATATGCTGCTCTGGCAGTTAGCATGAGAATATTGTTCCAAAGGCAACTATTATGAGAACTTGACCTTCTCATGCAGATTGGGCAGGAATTCTTTTAGTGACAGACATGCGTCATCGAGTCTAATAGAAGCATCACTCACTGTCTCGGTATGTTATTCTCTTCAATGATTCTAAACAGAAAGTGTAACGGCGCCTATGAAACATTAACCTCTCTTGCAAAGTCAACGATAACTGCCGTCTATGGTCTTTATATATTTGTCTCTCTCACTTTAAATCATGCCTTTAATGCACAGTGCAAACTATTCACTGAGCAAGGTCTTTCGCCGTGGCACAAAAAGCTAGATCATGTGACAAACACCAGTAGGCCTTCAATTACTGTCAGTGACATTGCTAAGTAAAACTAAAAGAGGCTTATGCTAAAGCGGTCATATTTGCCAAAAAACTATAAGACTCCCATTGCCAAGACAACTGCTAAATTGATCAAGAGAAGGTCACCCACCAGGAAATCCGGCCAAGTTAAGTTTTAGCACCACCCAAGCTGTTGATGCGACTCAAGCATAGGGTGTAAAACAGCATGTTACACCCTGAGAGCTCATCATTAAGGACAGCCAGAGCATATTCCCGCCCGGTACTTTGAGATTCTCGGAATATTATGAATGAATAGTTTGAAAAGTCTAAAACCACATGGAAATTCCGGGATTCCAAACCCAATTTCAAACATGGAAACAAAGAAAGATTTTAAACATTTAAAATAACATTACATAAAATAAATAAGAAATACAAACGTTTTAATTAAACGTCCGCTCTCAGTGAGGCCCACTTTCCTTCACATGCCTGGTTTTGGCTATTCTCCCTACTATCATTTCACAGCATTATTTGTCAGCATTTTCTCCTAATGGCTTTTGAACAGCCATCTTTCTGTGGCCTCTGTTCGCTGAGCTGTACAGGAGATTGGCATCCCTCTGTCCATAATTAGGCAGCCTGCACTCCACCAAAACAAACACTGCTCTACAAAGAAATCCGACTCAATAATGCCATCAAATTGCTTTTCTGTCTTCCAGCAAAGATTTCTGTTTTCGGTCTCTCTGTTCAGCCAAAAAACCCACGGATGATTCAGGTAGGTGTGCTGCCTTTCCGTGTGCTTGTAATCTAAAAGAGAAAGGATGATTACAAATGATAACTCTCTATATTGCTATAGAGAGTCTAAGGTGGCTTTGAATTTTTGAAATAGAGCTGATGGTTAGTTTGAGGTTGTATGAGATACGACGGGCTTAAATGAGAACACTGACATACTTCTGAAGGAGCTCCAGAAGATGAATGAATGAAATAAGAAACCCGGTGAAGATCAAATATGCTCAGGGATATGTGACCGAATTCAATACAGTCTTCTGTTATGAAGCGCAGGCGAAGATCTTCCTTTCTTTACAATACACATAGAAAACTTGAAAGTCGACAGTATGGGTATGAAAACAACATGAATCATCACAACACGAGAGGGAAAGGATATTGAGTAGCTTGAAAAATGAACCACCAGAGACCATATTATGACATCTGGCTTTTGTGTTACATCAGTGACATATATAAAAGTACATTGTATAAAGGAGGGCCGTTTAAATGATTTAAATTCACAGTTCTCTCTGGAAGCATTTACACTTTGTCGCTTCGTACGATTGGCTTTTTGATTGTGAATGCACATCCTATTTGCACTTAACAGGTCTTCGCAAATAAATGCGTCACTCTTCCCGCACTACATGCAAATATAACAGCGTCCACATTCGTGGCGATGCTATGCCAGCCTGTGAAATTTACAAGCACTTGATGTGGCTCATAAAAGCTAAAATACAAGAGGCGGTTAAAATTGTGACGCCGATACAACATGCAAGCACTGGTTTATTTTTTATTTTATACACTGTAATAAATCCAAAAAAATCACATGCAGATTGTGGTGCTTCCCAGCTTCTGTATGCCAATTTAGATGCGATCACTCCATGCAGTTTTCGTAATTACGAGATGGCAAGCCATGATGTTGCACAGTCAGGTACTACAAGTCAGGGCTCTCCAAAAATTATATATTTACAAATTACAAGTTTTACAAGTACATGAAGCCTTTTTGTAAGTCAGAATCTCATAATTGTGATCATTCTGGTGGCATGGTGTGAACGCTCCTATAGGTTACGTATACTGTCGGAATGTTATGACATCATTATCTTATTTTTGACATATACATCCATTCAATAAAGCCATTTTTGGGCTATATAGCAAATTTTTACTTTTCATTATCGTTTATTATCATCAATGTAACATTAAGTGAATTTCTTCAAAATGACTCACAAATACAGATCAGCCGTACTTGAATAGATTTTTAAAAAGAAATATTTTGTATTTTCTCACTTTTTCTTTTTTGATATCCGGCTTCTAGCAAAACGTCACATCGGGGTATTATGAGTATTGCCGCTTGCGTTGCTGCTGTAATTGTTATTCTGAAACCAGCAGCACCCCCTGCATGACATCAGTCCTGGGGCTAGATCATCGTTAACCCGCTGTGTTAGACAGGGTGAGCGAATGCCTGAGGTTACTGTCCTATGAGCTTCTGCTGAATATCACATCAGGGAAGTGGGTCTGCTGTTACTGGATGCTGACAGTTGGGCCACTTCCAGCCCATCGGCCCAGATGGCAGGGCACATGCTTTGCCCCCAGCTGGCTCATGAAAATGTCACAAGAACGGCTAGCATTTGGTACACAATGGAAAAGAAATGCAGGACATGCAGGTATGCGTTTTCCTTTTGCTGACGCTCTGCCTTTCATTCTCTCCGTTTCAGCCTGCGGAGAATATGACGCTGTGTATCAGACAATCAAACCGGTTCGCACATCACAGAGTTTAGGGGACATACTGTAGATTCCAGGATGAATACGGTTCTAACTGGCATTTTTTAAATAATTTGAACTGACACACAAGATCTGAGAATTCGAAACACTTTTTCTCAGAAGTTCCAAAGCTGAAAAACATCTCTGTACTGGGAGAAATTTCCTTTGATCCAGTGTTAAAATAAATCTCCCTCCCTGAAAACGTGTTTTTAAAAATCTCATCAGGTGTCTTGGCTTTACAAACGGCGTTCTGAAACTCTTCTCTTTGGAAACTGGCAAGGAAAATCGTTTGAATATCTCCCCACCGGGCTTCAGTTATTTGGTGCAGTTGGAAGAGAGATCAGAAGGGAAAGCAGGACTGAAGTGGCATATGTTTAATACTAGATGCTGTATAAGCATACATTCTCTCAAACGCCTCCCACCTGCTGCCTATTCATATTGCATCATGTACAATTAAATCGCTTTAAAGTGAAAATAACGTAATAATACAGTATTTTATTTCCGTTTAAGCGCTGCACGTCACAGCTATTATTTTTAAGCACAGCTATTATTTTTATTATTTTTAAACAGTATTTAATTATTAAATGCATACAGTCTTCTGTGACGAATCAAACAGCATGGTATCGACACCAAACATGAAAACCTGAAAAAATATGACAGTATAAGGAAGAAAATCATAGCTCGAAGGCAATATAAATCATCACAACATAACAAGCAAAAAATAAGCCAAGAGAACACGGCTTGTATTATGACATCTGGCTTTTGTGTTCGATTGGTCAGCAATCACAATCTTCCTCCATGACATGACTGAGATGCATACACGGCCCAACAATCACAGTCCAATTTTTGATGTTTTTCACATGACTTGGTCTTCTTATCTGAAATTAATGAAAGTGTATTTGGTCATGTGAACTAATTGCTTTCGCATTTAGTTTTTGGTATTTTTAATATTCAAAGGGAGTTTCCATGACGATTTCCATACGTGTCAAAAATGTTATCTGTATATGAAATTACTGGCATTAGAACTGTTAAAACATACATGGTAATTTAGATTTAGATTCAGTAAGTACACCACAAGCTATTATTTAGCAGATTCTGTGTGACGGTACCTCACACGCAAACACACCAAGTTACATGTTAACATCTATCTGATTTGCATGTGAATTGTCTTTTACTGGAACCCTGTAATGGAGTCTGGAGTGTTTATCTGCTTTTGGCCTGAGATATGCTTGGGATAGGCCCATGCACTTTATGAGACCCCACACAGACTATATTACATGGTACAGAGAATCGATGGAGTTGACTGTGTAAAACTTAATTAGGTTTAAGATGACTTACAGTAATGAGAGTGAGTGAAAACAGATAAATCACTATTGTCAGCTCACTAGATTGACGGTGATTGTGTACAAGCACTAATATGCTTCCTGTGATCGCAAATAAAAACACTGCTTTGCATCGGGGCGTTTAAAGGACACACAATTTCCCGATTCTAATGAGTAATCCTGTTTGCTTTATTCGAACCCCAGTTCAATTCAAACCAACATTTAATGTGCATTTCTCTTCAAATTACTTTGAGGGAAGAGAAACTAGACCAGTGAAGGTGTCGGCATGCCAATTGCTCTGAAAAACACTGTGTGGAAGAGCCGCAGTGTCTCATTTAGGACTGATCATTTTCCAGATTCTATCATCAAAAGATATCAGATGAAAGCAAACAAGTAATGAGGGGGCCGCAGTTGCGTACCAATGTACCAGTTTCTTGTTTCTGCACATCTCAAACAGAAAATTATGACAGTTTTAAACTGACCACTCTAATAAGGTTACTAATGTTTTAAAGCAGCCACACAAGTAGGATTTTGGAAGAACTACGAAACCTTTGTAAGTTCATTCAACGGCATTACGTGTCGTTTTTTTGCCTCCGACAAATTTAAATGGATCTTGTACTGCTGTGAAAATATTGCCAGAAAGAATTAAAAGTAACTTTTCACGAAGAGAAATGACACACTAATGCTATAGCATTTTCAAAGAAACACAATAAGATCTGAATGTTTAGAATGAATCTACACGGGTTATACATTTTGTTTTGACATCAATACTACGAGAGAACAGGGTCTGATTGTCAACCTCTGATAAAATATCTGGAAGAAGAATCGCTTTGTGTGTATTAACACTGAGGGCAGAAGCAGAGGAACAGCCAGACATGAAGAATGCCACACCGAACTTATGTTTGTAATGGCAGCTGAACTGAAGTAATGTTTGCAAGGGAAATCACTATTTCCAGAAATGTAATAAAGCTTGAAAAGTGATGTTAAGCATAACAAATAAGTACAACCGAAGTCTACCAGACATAGTTAATCTTTAAAGGTGGCATGATTTACAGTAAGGCAGTCTATCTATGATCTGGGCACAGGGGAACTACACAAAGAGAGATTGTGATCCTAAGATAATAACTGCAGGCTTGCACAAGTGTTGTTGATGTCATCACTTTATGACACACACAGGTTGATGAAAACTCATATTTATAGGTTTGAACATTTTGAACAGAATCTCCACAGGTACGTACAATCTGCTGACTATCCACTAACCCGCTACACAAATAATTTTGTCAGCCCCAGTTTGTCACTATCAGAAATTCAGCAAAATCCCTGTAAAATCTCTCTTATTTCACACGGTATCTCACTCCACAGATGTGATGAAGCAGAGAATGCAGTAATAGACTCATTCTGTCTGATGAATCAATCTTTCTATGCTGTGGTGCCCACATAGCATAACTCAGCATGAAGATGAAGTCAAGTTTATAATATGGACAACACTGTCAAAGCTCTTTGCAGCCTATCACCTTTCAAGGTGACTTATATTATCTGTTACAGTCTTAATACCATTCTCACCATTTTTTCCACATTCCAAGGTGCTGTCTGTGTTATAAAAGACTATATAAACAGTGGGCAAAATAGTTCTGAGTCTACAGTTAACAGACAACACAATAGATTAGCCTGCCCCAGCAGTGAACCAGTCATTTCCCATCCAACTCCAGTCCAAACGATTATACAGAAACCGGAAAACAATCCACTAAAGATTCCCTCCTCCGGATTGCCTGTAGGAAATCTGGTCAGCTCCGCGGGAGAGCTCCCTTTAAAAGCCTCTTGCGTTTGACCTCATAAGAAAGTTGAAATAAATGACTCTATCATGCTAATGCCCCGACGAGACTTCTCTCTCCCCCACTGAGATGGGAGTTGTATTTAGAATGTTAAATCAGGCTGCCTATACCAGAACAGCACCTGACATGCATTCAGACTGAATAAATATGTGTGTCCTGCTTGGGTCAATGCACACATTTTGCACTGCTGGCTGCGCGTTGGACAGCAGCGATCACAGAAATGTAGCCAGACCTGTTCGTTTCCGGCAGATATGAAGGCGTTAATTGAAAACGGCGCAATTTTGCGCCCCGACGCTTATTCGCGGTCTCGTTTCAACAACAATATAAAAAGCGTATACGCGGCAACTAAAGTACAGTACGCGTATTAAACATACGCATATTTAGTGTTTTTACGCATATTTTATTCTTATGGCTGTCCAGTGCGTGTAAGAGATCGGTAGCATATTTGTCGGTCTCCCACATATTCAGGAAATACGCCTTCCCAACTGTATAAATAATTAATTCTCTATCACTCGGGTCATTAATATTGCAGTGTTTAAGACAAAGCCCTAATTTTATTCCTTTTTAGGGTAAACCCCTTTATGCTGAACATTTAATATTATCTTGTCCTCAGACATGTTATTTCACAAAACAGAGTCGCTGGGCCCTGACTCACTGTTTGCCCTAGCCAGGTGATACAAGACTTTCATCTTGTGTCATGTTGGGACCCTCTGATGTCTGGTGGTCACAATAAAAGGGATGTAGTTGTTTCTCCAGTGACATCAGATCTGAAAGGACATCCCCTTGTTATCCTTCTTCGAGAGCAAAGCCAGGGGCTCCTGAGAGAGACAGCAGCAGCCATTATCTCTGTTACCTGACACAGCTGACAGGGATATGATGGATCTCCAGCTTTATTCTAGTTCCTCTGTGGTAAATATGAGAACATCCTTTTGCTTGTCCTCAGTGATGATTCACCTCATGTAAGCCAGCTGATCCACAACACACCATTCAAGCACTGAAGAGCTATGAATGATTGAGGAACTTTTTGTTCCACATCATACACAAATGCAAACGACAGACTCGTAGAATACATGGAGAAATGGCAGATATCATTGTGTTGTGAAACTCACAAATGCTCCCTGTTGCAGTGTGCAGCATTTCAATAATACAGATGACACAAATCGAGTTGGTTAAATTGTCTCGGTATTGAGAAATACACACACAGGAATCAATGGATCGATTCAGGGGGAAAGTCGCACTGTCCTCTCCAGAGTCATACGTTTATAGCTGAGAAGGGACCGACAAAGAGTGTCAATCCTTTTAAATTGTTTAAGACTAACAGAAGAGAACTGGGACTGCAGGGTTGGGGGCATTTGTGCCGAACCATGAAGACCTAGCCTAACATTATAATACCTAAAAACATCTGAAAGCAACATGTTGAATTTATTGCTCTTCCTCTCAGTAATGTAAATGACAATATCAGACTAATGTAATAAAGATATGTCCCAAAATATGGCTAGCTGTACAGCATAAACGTCCACGTAGCTTATAGCCTCTTGACGATAGAAATCGTATCTCTTCGTCAATTACAGTGTTGAAAATACGATTTAGGACGCGTTACCAAAGGTAAAAGTTTAAATCAAACTCCACGGCATGCATATCAATAGCCCCAACATAACATTAATGATTTAGATGTGACGCGAGAAATTGGTAACTGCGGTTTATACGCCTCAGATGACTTGATTCAACGACTCGATCCGAAGTGCCCTAATACCTCACGCCTGCTCTGCTATCTGCTTATGTAAAGTCATAATTCACTGCGCATTTTAAAGGTCCACTCACTCAGGTGAAAGTTATTTTACTTTATTTGCAACAATAGTGAAAAAATCATTCCACTTGATTTAAGCATCAAAGACGTATAGCGTCAGAATAAAAATAAGTCTTTTTGAAACGCAAGACAAAACAGACAAACTAGGCAACTTATATTTCAAACCACTGCAAGATACTTACAATGACTGCCGCACAAGGCTGATCTGAGAACGGAGACCAGCGTCAAACTGACAATGCAAGCCCATGACTTTGGCAACTGCATGTTGTCCAGGATTTCTGATGGCAGTATATCCTAAACGCGTTTGAGAAATAATGTATTTCCAATACGATTCGCGCTGTTCTTCTTTATATTTCAGTGACTCGTGGTTCTCTGTCTTAACACCAGTGAGCAGGAGAACCGACACCAGTCGGGAAAGAAGCTCTTAAAGACACCCACAGCTCCCAAAACGCCGTCAGCGTCATCTCTCCAACGCGCACACACTTCCACATACACACGCTGTCGCTTCCTATACCACGCATGTCTCGTTTTCCAAAACAAACACTGGTTGTGCGCCAAATGCATCAAAAGCCAATCCCACATGACATATAAACGGTTTTGAGGTGAAATGCGTGGAAAACTGTAAGGAATATTCATATGGGAATTTTGCTATTCGTGTAACATTTTCGTAAGTGAATTGCGAGCCGACGCGCTTTCAGAACCATGGACAGTTCCAAGAGTCTCAGCTCACTGAAGCCAGATTAATATCGACAACCAAATAGCAGTGAGTTCATTAGGCTTAGTTATATTCCATTACTAAGCAGTTGGCGCTTTTGCTAGTGGCTTTTAATGATATTCAATTTAATTTTGTTTCTATAGCGCGTTTTACAATTTTACAGTTCCAAATCAGTTTCACAGAAAATGCATTTTATCACAAAAACATTTTTGCTACTTTTATGGATTCATAAATGTATTATTTGTATTATTATTAATAATGTTATTAGTGCTAAGATCCGTACTATGACACTTTGACTGGCCATTCAGTGACACAGATAGAGGTCATTTTGAATAAAAATTTACATTTTAAAAGATGGACACTCTTCTGCATGTTTTTAAATGCGCTCTCCTGTTCTGTTCAATCCTAGTCATGCAAATATATTTATTTAATTTTAGAGGGCTGCTGGTTGTAAACACTTTTGGACTCATCTATCTCACTTTACTAGACAGCTGGTGACACCCATAGGCTTTAAATGGGATGACAACACCTGCCTAGTGACTCAGTCAACTGCTCCTCTATTTCTCCTTGTGAGGACTAAATGACTCACACGGAACGAGTGAAGCACCGCTGTCAGCAGTGGCTTTGGCCTCGATCAGTAAATTATGTTCAAATGACATGAATCAATACATAAAATAACTGCTCTGTTTTAGTTCAGAGCCAGGCTGCTTTTGTTGTCAAGTATCAGCCTGTATAAAACCTCATTCATCTATTTAGCCACAGCGAGCTAAAGAAGTCTGCAGAAGTCGATAATTCTTTTACGTAAACAGCAGGTGGGCAAACCACATCAAACCGGCCCAATGTTCAAAACAAAATTACCATAGATGAGGTACACGACTCTTGTTTAGTGGGTGAAATTTAGCTGTCCTCTGTGTGCCTGATCTATATTCGGTTGCAGTTAAGAGTGGCTTCAAGATCTTGTTTAGTAATGTTTTTATTTAAGCAAACAATTTCTATTCTGCAAATTGTTTTAGATGTATTTTTTACCTGTATATTTCTTAATAGCCTTTACCTTATTGATTATGCTTCATACTTGTGGGAAAAGATGTGCACAGCTTTGGAGGAGACATAAAGACATCACAATAGAAACTAAAAGCTGGTGGTAGACGTTGGGTGATAAGAGTGTTTGTGCAACAGTCAGACAGTTTAATGTTGCGGTCAGATGACACATCACCTACTGGGAACGGTGATAAGCATGTTATCGCATGAGAGACTACAAACAGTCTTCACTTGAGAGGAATGAGGAAACGCACATGAATAGTTTAAAGTTTGACCCTATTGATCCTCTCATCTCATGGGTGAACTATTTAATATTAATATAACAAAATATTTGCATTCACTGACTTATTTTAGAGCAAAGACGTCACAGTGCCTCTTAGTTCTTCAGTTATTTATTAACAAAACCTGTACATCCGATATTGCTTATGGAAACACCTCGTACCTTAAACGTTTGTTTAAACGCATGACCAATCAGATTCTTCCTTGCAGTTCTCTGAAGTGATCTTGGGCGGAATCAGGTTTTTTCTGTATCTGCATGACTTCATATTACACTGATCAATGCTAGATGCTTTGTAGAGCTTTAAATATGCTAGTGGTCTAATTAGTGCACCACCACAGAGGGGCTAAAATTACGCCCTCTATATTAGATCACCAAGTTGTTTTCGAGTGGGTGTGCTAGTTCCTGTTTTTCTCTTTAGTGGTTGTGATGGAAATAGGTTTTGCTCCAACTCCTCCAAACAGTCCCAAAAGAACGTCCTAAACTTAACTTCTTCCTGATGTTAAAATAACTATTTATTAAAATGTATTATTTAAAAAAATCACTTGAACGCTGAAGTGCTACATCAAAGGTAACATCTATTCGAGCGTTTAACGTTGAAAAAAATGATTCATGTTCTCTTCCTTCTACTGACGGCACTATTTCTCCATCTGCATAAATGCATTCAGTTCTCATTTATCTAGCAGCTCGATAGACTCGCCCTTAAGTTCCTACCCTGAGCGTTTTCCTGTTGGATGTCAAGTTACGAGGCTGTACACGAAGAGCTATTAAATTACAAGGCCGCTTTTGACACCTTCTTTCACCCATACAAATCCGATTCATGGTTTAACATCACCTTCCTAAGAGCAGAGAGGCATGAAAAATGTATTTCTTATTTGAAAGTTTCAAAGGTTGCTGGTGGTAAATATTTCAAGATCTTCTATAGGACTTTCTGAAACATCTCGCAAGTATCTCAAATATGACAGCTGAAGGCCGTCTACCAATCATATCAAAGACGACCAGTGGTGTTCTCAGCTATATGATCTTATGGATATATGGTTCCAAATGGTCTTACAGGACTCGATTACAGACATTGTATGACAAATGTAATTCAATGGTTGGACGTTATATGACCTTAACTTCTATGAATATAGAAAATATATAATGGAGAAGTTTTACACTTATACACACTTTTATAAAGTGTGTTCCTGTTGCTCAGCTTGTAGTGCATTGTGTTAGCAGCGCAAAGGTTGTGGGTTCGTTACCTAGGGAACACTTTATAGTGATAGCTTGAATTCACTTTTTAGCTTAAAAGTTGCATTGGATAATGCGTCTGCCAAATGCAGAAACGTATATATGTAATAAACATCTGCATTTTATTATAATTGATTTTTAGACTACACACAACACTGACAACTGATTCACATAGTGTTTTTTGTCCAGTTCAACCTCCCTCTTGTCTGAGGCGTAACGTTTCCACTGGACCACAAAGTTCTGCTTGTAAACAAATCTGCAGTGAAGTGACGAGGTTCTTGTGTGCTCCTGAAATGTTCTCCGGTAAGCGCCTGGTAACAGAATGCAGCCTTTGTCTTGTGTGGTCTCCTTCGTTCTCTGCCATGTCAGACACAAGTAGCTTCATTACTTGCACCTCTGCAGAACACTCTTCATCTTTACCGGCCCTGTCAGAATGGAATCAGAGATGTGTGCGACTCTCGGGTACAGAGGAGACACCTGCCTGTATCTATCCACCTCAAGAGTCAACATGTGTAACGGGCCGCTTCAGGTCTGGGATGTGCTCACTCACCGACTGTAAAAATGTTCAAATACTTCCAATAAAACGAGC
>JAZGTI010018152.1:0-11796 GCA_036877585.1 Botia kubotai
AGAACCACCAAGTCATATTACATGGCTTAGAGAACTTTCATCTTATGTTCCTGTTGAAAAAATAATGTTTAATCTTAAAAAAAAGTCATCAATGTTTGAAAAGATTTGGGGCACATTTATTGAATACATGAATAATTTGGATGTTACATTGACTGAAAATGCTGATGGGATAATGTGACTCTTCATGGCTTTAATCTTTTATTTGTTATCATTGTTTATTTGTTTCCTCTTATTTTACACATCAGCTCAGTGCCTTACAATTATGTCGATTTAAGTGTTCTGTCTAGTGAGGGTGGGACTGGGGTGAAGGGTGGTTAGAAAAGAATGTTTACATGTATATTGAAATGATTCTGTAAATTGTTGATGCAAAATAATAAATATATTGATAAAAAAAAAAAAGAATATCTGAGGTGTGATATCGTGTGATTGCCAGGTCAGAATACAGAACCTTTCATAAATCAGCCAACAGAGTCTCAAATCAGCGAGTTATCCGCTTGAATCAGTTTTATATCTGTACATGAAGGCATGAGGTATCATTAACTAACAATGAAGATTTTTTTCTGCCTTTATTCATCTCGATTCTCTCAACATTCACATTCGCTCAGCGTGTGTTTCCTGTGCCAGATATTTCTGTAGCTTCTTTCATTCTGTTGGAGACTCATGACGGGCGCTGATGTCTGGAGACAGCTGGACGTCCTGACAGAGACACAGAGGTCACGAGAGGAGCCTGGGAGTCAGGATTACCCAAAATCCCTCCATCTGCCCCATTTCTATCCATAACCAGCCCACAGCTCGAACGGAACAATGAAGGAGAGACATCTGATCATCCGCTCTGTCAGATCAGACTGATAAACACACCTTCTGCTCATATACATCATAATAACTGACGTTCCTTACACTTTACATCAGAGAAGAGACTTACATGAGTAATGCCACAAATCTGGTTCCCAGCTAACAGGGAACATTCTCAGTACGTTAGTTAATGTTTTCTAAAAGTTCTCTCAAAAAGTTCTCAAAAGCGTTCTTGCAGTAATGTCAGCAGAAATGTTTTTAATGTTATATATTAATTAGTGGAATGTTTTAAGAAAGTTACAGAATTAAAAAATGTTTAAATAACGTTCTTATAAACAAACAATAAAGTTAATACAACGTATTGAAACGCTGGACATTTAGAACATTGCTAGAACATTCAAAATGTTTCAGCTTCTTGATGGAAATGTTGGGGAAATGTTCTCACAACCTACAAATGTTAGCTGGGTCGCCATATACAGCAGGTGTTCATGACTGCTCGATAATGACCAGAAATGACATCCAAAGCAACAGTTAGTGTAAAAACACAGAAGTCTGTTTTTAGGACCAGTAAAACTTTAAGGACCTTTTTTGCGCGACAATAAATTTCGCCCCAAAATGTTTTGTGAGAACTTTCATACCCATAAAATTCATACCCATAAAGAAATGCTGATTGGAGAAATCTATGATTATAGTACAACACAACCATTAAACAGATGCTTAATAAAAATGAAACATTCTGTGTCCAGTGAGCCCGGCTCACCCCAGCCCGGTCTCAGCACGCCGTCCCAGTTCAACAAACAACCCACTGCACCCAAACATATCTGAACCCAGACCGGCTGACACAAAAGCAGAGGGGGGCCACTGCAGGGGCCAGACTTACTCCACCAGACGGGCCTCTGCCCCGCCAACAAATGGATTCCAAAAGCCAACACACACACACACACGCAGGGCGTAAATAAATTCTCACAACAACAGAGTATAAGAGCTGTCAATCGTGTGCTGAAAGGAGCCTGACGCCCTTTCTGTGCTCTGCTTTTTGACCGAGAAAGAAACTTCTACAGCAGAGAGACCATCAGCAACCAGTTTAAATCTCGCAAACGCAACGAAAACTCATGGGAATATATGGGAATCATGGCACACAGATGAAAATGCAGATGTTTATATTTATGTTTCTATATGATATAGTTTGTAAAAATTTCCCCAAAATTAGTTCCCTTGGATTCCGTAATATTCCAAGTGGAGAATATTTCCAAAATTCTCCACCATCGCAACACTAGTCCGGATGAAAAGACAGACTCACACACTCCACATCTGTTCCAGATTCCACAGATAAACTGTAATAAATGCACAAGGAACTCACAACTGTTTAACTGCACAGAAAAACGCTGCAAAACTCTCTCTCTCTCTCATCTTGTGAATATTTAATAAACATTCTGGCTAGCTTGATCATTCGGAAATTCTCAAATGATGCTTTCAGCTGTCAGTGTACTTTCAGCTTAGCCTACTATAGTTCACCATGTTTAAACAAGAGGCACAGAACTCCACAGATCTACACCTCCAATAAATGCAGATTTCATGTGGATCTGCAAGCGTGTGTTTCCAAACGTTTCAAATGTCTGCGAGGCGTGTATGTGTAAAATATTCATGGCTGATCATTAGCTAATCGAATCTCACTGATGAGGGCCACACATGATGCACAATGAGGCCCGTGTGTAAGATCAAGCCTGCGAAAAATCACTGTTTGTGTGCGACGCTCTGCCCGTGCAGCCCTCGCCCAGATAAGCGTTATCTGTAAAGGCAAACAAACGACACACGGAGAACAGCAAGACTTTCCACAGCACGCGACTCCGCGCACAATCTCCCTGCAAACACGCTCGCGTCATTTACAAAAACAACACTGAATGTGCAACAAACCAGGTAAAATATCAACTTGACAAGCATGTGTATTCACTGTAATTACAGTATATAAAGAGAGTACGTGTATAGATGACACAGTACTGGATAGGGACGCGAAATTCTGGGAAACAGGAACTATCAGGATTATATGGGAATTATGGCGCACAGATGAAGACGAGTCACAGACGTATGTCAAGGAAGCGAATATGTTTATATTTATGTTTGTATATGACATCATTTGTATGTGTAAAATGACTCAACAATTCCAATGCCCATAATTTCCCATGTGTCACAGCTACGAATATATATTGACATATATGTAAATATATGTACATACATATATATATGCACACATATATATTAAGCATCAAACAAGGCTTGGACAGGCAAGCTTGCAAAATACAGAAATAAATAAACAGAACAGACAGATTATTCACCAAAGGCCCAGCAAAGCAACGTTTACAACTCACAAAAAACCTCTCTGTCAAAAACAAATGACATTATATCTGCAGCTGCACGCTAACTAAAAACTACTTCACCAGGTTTGTTGTGAGGATATTACTAGTAAATATCACTAGTGCCATGAAGATATTACTAGGACTAGTAAATAGGATTAGTACACTTCAGTGTTTTACTTATTAAAGGATAAACCATTTTTCCTTTGAATCCCCTTTAATTCATTCAGCCACAGGCTTCTGCTTTTAACAAATAATGCTCTTTCTCTTTGTTTTGTCTGCTGTTGCTCGTATAGATGCGCCGCTTCATTAAAACTGCCCAAAATGACTTTCTGCTGTGCATTATGGGTAATAAACAGAGTGGCCAAAGACATCTTGTCTGAATACAACCCTTTTGTTCATCACTTATCGAATTAGGCCAGATCTGAAACGTGGGTTTCAGTGTCTCCAACAGATGAAAAGAACAGCACACGATTCTCCACAGAAAATCAATTACAGTGAATCGGGGCAAATTCAAGTGCATCATCTTGTGTCTGGCTAACATTTCATGTTCCACTGTAAACACCTGACACAGCACAAAAAACAAGAGCGAGAGAAATTATGGTCTGTATCAACCTGAAGCATCTATAAATGTTTTTTGGTGCTTTATTACACAATGGTTTTTGGTTGGTTGCCAGGGTGTTGCTATGTGGAAACTGAGATATCCTGAGTGTTGCTGGATTGCTTGAAATGTTTTACTGGCTCGGAAGGTAGGAATGCTTTACTGTAGGAATGCTTGTGTGTCCTTACTGACTCGTGTCAAATTTGCCCCGCCCACCCCTCTTTAGATCTGTCTCAGGTCCTCAGCTTCTTCAATGCAAGTCAATGCGATTTTTAATATGTAGCAAACAAACCTGTAACCCTAACAGTAAGCAACAGTAACCGTGATGCCCGATTTAGCAAACGTCACTGGAAAAAATACGTACTGTCTCTTTAAATTCCAGTCCCTGCTGGAGGCGTCCCATCCCCCATTTCCCACAGTGCCCCCCAATACACACACACACTCGCTCGCTCTCTCTTTCTCGCCCAGCCCCCCACCCATTCGCTGCAGCTTGCATCCACAACACAACATGCCAGCAGTCACATATCAGACCCGTGGTCCCAAACATCCACAGCATTAGACACGTGATAATAAAGACTGCTTTATTTCACACACTTGATTCAGATCTTCAGATCCATGACCTGAACCGAGAGTGTCAGATAGGAGACACACACAACTGTGTACTGCTGTGAGTCCCCAGCGGCAGGTTCAGGAAGCGCTGCTTTAGACGATTCTGTAAAGCGCTGGTCACTGCTGGTCGAAACGCTGGATTATACGGTGACCATTTCAGCCCAGAGAAGAATTCCACCCCACCCCCCAATGAGGCAGATCTTGTGAACAAACCTAACACACACAGTCTAACCACATACAAAACATCTAGCTGTCGGTAATCAGCGGCCCTCCGAGGGGAACATTCCAAACCATTAACCACAAAAACACACACAAAGTGTGCAGAGAAGGTCAACCAGCTTCTTCAGAGCCCGTCACTTTGCTCTTAAGCACAGATTTAAGGGGACAATAGCGGTAAATCCTGCTCTACAGAGAAAACATCAAGAGTAATTTGTTTCCACCATCAGAAGAAGTGTGTTTAAATGCCACACTGGCCCGCTTAGCTTTTTAAAGCACCTTTGTTTCTGCCAGGGGAATTCTGGAATGTTCAACGCAGAAGAACATTAAACACAACAGGCAAACAACACCACGATCAACACAACACACAATCAACAACACACACAAGAGCCAGATGACAACACGCACAACAGCCAAACATCAACACAACAGGCAAACATCAACACAATCAACACAACACACAACCATCAACACACAACAGGCAAACATCAACACAACATCCAAACATCAACACAACAGGCAAACATCAAGACAATCAACACACAACAGGCAAACATTAACACAATCAACACAAAACACAACAGGCAAACATCAACACAACAGCCAAACATCAACACAACAGGCAAACATCAAGACAATCAACACACAACACGCAAACATCAACACAATCAACACAAAACACAACAGGCAAACATCAACACAACAGCCAAACATCAAGACAATCAACACACAACAGGCAAACATTAACACAATCAACACAAAACACAACAGGCAAACATCAACACAACAGGCAAACATCAAGACAATCAACACAACACACTAAAACAAGCTTAATTTCCTTCATGAGAGCTCTTTTTTATTTTATGATTTTTTTTATTTTGATTTTGGGGTCGAATTGTTTTCAAGATATTAATCTATATAACTTTCACTTTTTACACAAAGAGTAAAGCAGCCAAATCAGATAAAGATAATATTCTTATTCTTATTATTCTTAAAATGAAATGATTCGAGAAAACACCTAAACTGCCAGATACGAACTTAAAGCTGTACACACAACCTTCATTACACACTTTTTCAATGAGTCACTAAAATGGCAAGAAAATTGAAAATCAAGTAACACACTGACGTCTGACAGAAACACTGTGTGTGTTTAAAAGCACATCTCCAATGTTTTCTAACAGAGTCATTTATGTACCAGTAAACTCCAGAACACACCATGCTGTGTGTATGCAGCATATACCAGTTCTTGAGCTTTGGGGGAACAAACACTCGTTCATGTTTTATTCACAAAACATGAACTTCAGAAGGTCCTGAGACACTGTAGGACAACATGAACAACAGGGTACAACACTCCACAACAACACACACCCCACAACAACACACACCCCACAACAACACACACTCACTGCGGGAATGCTAATTAACACTGTGTATTAATAAAGAGTTATTCATACAGACACGCATGTAAAGATCATGTGAAGTACAGCCGCCGAATTAAATACTATAATACTAAAATCAAAAGAAGCGCAGGGACAAACACCACCCATGCATTAGTAACATACAAACAATCCTTCATATTAATCCAGAATGTTTACAGATAAACCGCAGACCTACGGCAAACATCATAATTCGGGATTTGATTCATAAACGTGACAGATTAGACGCGAATCGCTGCACTGAACACACACGCACTCGCTCGACTCTGTTCCCCTGACAAACGGCACTCAGTATTTCTGGCGTTTTTAGTATTTGCGGTTATGAATGAATCAACTGATCTGATTTACAACACGCTCACTGGATCCGTGTTCACATCTGTGTCATCAGATTTGGATGCATGCAAACTAACACGTTTCTCAGACGCCACTACAATGACAGAAGACTGGAACCATTAAAAACAACCAGCCCGTCCCAGTAAAGGTCCGAGCGCGAGCAGTTCCGCGCGTCACTCGAGCGTTACAATGTAACGCTCAAACGTCACGTTCAATATAAACTCATGTAACAGTGTCATCATCATTCATGTACAGCGACACATCGACTCCTCCACAGCGTGTGATGAAACGCGCATTCAAGAGCCATGAACGTGCGCTTACCTGCAGCGAAAGTTCCCAGAAGTGCAAAAGTCAGCCAGGAAGCGAACATATTCCTCTAGTGACACGCAAACACTCCAGATTTTCTCCGTTTTACGATCTTCTGTGTTGCAAACATTTAAAACGACCCGAAACGATCACACATATACACACATATACACACACACACAACGAGCCGAGTGACCGTCGGCCTGATGTCCACCCCTCCGATCGGGATAATCAAACTTTAACACATGGAAAAATCCATCGGGAAAGCCGATATTCCCATCGAAACGCCGTTCAAGGAAATCAGCATAGAAACGCACAGATCGCCGAGCGGTTTCCCCGCGCACGGAGCTTTTCCTGTGCAGAGTGAGAATGGCTGGACAGGGTCCGATTCTGACACATACAGAACTGAACTGAGTCCAAAATGGCTTCGGAGAGCCAAACGTAACCAGCAGGAAAAGCGATTTACCAAACCCACTATGACGAAGGCTACTTTCATGAATATTAACGATGAAACGTGACGCTCGCCCAGCAGTGCCCCGTGATTGGTCGGTTCACATCAGCCTTCGACTCTTACTACGGTGAAGGCGTGGCCTATGGGTGTAAAATTGATTACGGGGTCAGACGCTCCCTCAGGGTTGCCAGGCAACGGCAGCACGATCCCGCTGATATGCGGCCGCTCCGTCTTCGCAGTAGTAGGATTGGAAATTTCGCAGCAGGGAACCCCGGATGTTGAAACACAAAGAGAGAAACGCAATGAAAGAGGCAGGAGAAATGTGAAGCTTTCCAGCCCTTGTGTTCACGCAACACAATATACACACACTGCACATCACGCCTGTTTCAAAGCCCACAGAGTCAACGCTGCTGCACTGTGCTGCAAAGTGTCATAGAAACAGATTTTTATAGGACATAAATGACATTAATGAGGTTTGGTAGGGTTAATGTGCTTTACTGTTAAATTTGTTAAAGATTTTGGCAAAATAATGCACAAATCCTAAAGCAAAATATGATTTTCTATATTTTATTTGGACTCTTTGATTTTGGGGTGAAGTGCTACATTTCTGACTGTTTTCTTGAGATTTTCCTGGATGTCTATAATCCCCCACACAAACACTGAAGTCAGTAGTTGTTTTCAACATATTGTTCTTAAAATGAATCTGTGTCAGGCTATGAAATGATTAGCAAATCTGCTAATCATTGTATCGACACACAGCAATACTGTAACAAATACACAGATTCTCACAGGATTCGCTGTTGTGAGGAAACAAAGAAAGACAGGAATAAGCGTATAGAAGTTTGAACATTTCATGCCAACGAGGCATACGGCTCGTTTTCAGAGTATTTGAATTGTGTTGCATTAGCGCACACGCGCAGCCTCAGACAGGCTGAGCAGAACTCTGTATTTCTGGTTATTTCTCACACTGACAGCAGTGGCATTAGACCTGCTTTTAAAACGACAGCAGCTCGCTGAGATTGAGAGATGAGAGCTGTTGTAGCCGGTCCAAAATTAGGTCTGCCAAGCAGCACTTAGCCAAATAAAAAATTTGACACTCAAAACACTCAGGCAGAAGTTTTCTGGCCCGGAGAAAATATTGATCACAGGTCTCTGATGCTAAGAGCCACAGATCTGCACAGCAGACAGGAGCGCAACAGTATATCAACTCAATTTGACTTTAACACATTATTCCTAAATTATTTCCTGCAGTTAAAGTCTCTTCCTTGGATATTTGACATTAAATCATTTTATCTTCCGTTTGGTATTTAAAAGTGGGATTTCCTCAGTATTAAAATACTTTCTTGTATTCCAATTAAATGTTAAAATATAATCGGTGGCCAGTGATAAAAGTCTTTTTCTTTGGGTTTTTGGTGCTTTAAATAAGCGATAAGTGCATTAGCAGAGTAAAACCTAATCAAACGGTTAGTGCATAATCTCTCTGATTAACTGTTTATCAGATTGCACACTGTGCTCCATGCGTTTACATTGTTCTTTGTCTCTGTTTGAAATATCAAATGCAGCAGGTGATAACAGTTTATTCTCTGTGCCAATCACACTAACAGCATGTTAAAACTCACTTAAAACTGCTATTCATCACCTAGGCATGATGGTCGCATGTTTTGCATGGACAAACACAATTCAAGTCAATTTCTACTCCATTAACATGCCACAGGTTGCAGCTTTAGTGTCAAACTAATGTAAAATTAAACCTGTTCTGTTGTTGTTTTATTTAGATTGAGTTTTACTGACACAGTATGACAATGAGCAACACTTTCTCCATCAGTCAGAGCTGGAAGTTGAAGGACTGATGGTCATTATTGATGTTCCTGTAGTTTTCCGTGTTCCTGGAGCTCAAAGGTTGTGGGTTTGATTCCCAGGTAGCACACATACTGTAAATTGTGTATCTTAAATGCACCGTAAGTCACTTTGGATAAAAGCCTCTGCCAGAGGCATTAATGTAAATGTAATAAATGTTTAAAAGTGATGCGGACACAACCCGGTTAATGAAATCTCGGCTCTTAAAAAGTCATGTAAAAACAAGTGTAAAACAGGTCGCCATGACAACCACAACCCTAGAGTCATTCAGGAATGAAACCCCATCAGACTCAACACACGTCCTTCATCAACACGCTCCTCAATGCTGCTTTTCAGCTCGTTATTTCCAGACACAGAGTCTAGAACTGTACCCAGCTAACAATTTTAGGTTGTAAGAACATTTCCCTGATGTTTCCGTTAAGTAACAAACATGTTAAAAACATTATTTTGAATTTTATTTGAAACTTGTTTCTAGGAACAGGTTTTGCATTAACGTTATTGCTTGTTATAGGAACGCTTTCAAATACCCCATTTATTTAAACTCTGTAACATTTTTAAAACATTACACTAACAACTTAGGAGAAATGTTTTTGATATATGAAATATAACATAATAAACATTCTATTCATGTAAATGCAAGAACGCTTTTTGATAACTTTTTAGAGAGAGAATTTTTAGAGAACGTTTGCCAAACTAATGAAAGTTTCTGATCTGCGGCATGAAGAGTGAGTAACTGGTTATGAAACGGGTTATTGAGGGTTATTGATGTTATTGATTAGTTGGGTTATAGTTATAATGTCATGCAGCAGTGGGTTTAACCCGTGTCTGTTCTGCACAGCTGCATTACTGCAGCCATAAACACAGTTTCACGGGTCGAATCCAAGGTGAACATACGCTGATAAAAGCCACTCAGGATAAAAGCATGAACATACACACTCAGTATTATCTACTGTCACAAACTGTGCAGGATTAACACATGAAGTCAGAGCTGCTGCTTCTGTCCTGTCCGTCATCTGCTGGGATCAGAAATACTTCTGCAGTTCAGCAGCTCTGCTCTTCCAACATCACAACTCAATAAAAAATTATTTTACACACAGATGATGATTCTGGTCTGCTAAAGGTGACGCAGGTGAATCCCCAGCTAACAGGGATCGTTCTTAAAACATTGTCTAACTTTCTCTAAAAGTTCTCAAAGTCATCAGAAACGTTCTGGCAGTAACGTTAGTAGAACTTTTTTTAACATATATATATCACAACCTTTATTTTTAAATTGTTAGTGAAACATTTTAAAAATACTACAGAATTAAAAAAGTTTGAATAACATTTTATAACCAAGCAATAACGTTAATTAAACATCCAAAAACTGGACATTTTGAGCATTCCTGAAACTTTCAAAATAACATTTTTGTAACTTAATGGAAATGTTAGAGAAATGTTCTTACAACCTAAAACTGTTAGCTGGGCCAGGACACACACTCACACTGAGGTATTCATGAGCTTTTCCTCATTGCATTTATTTCTCGAAGCCTCGGGCGATACCGTGACCCTGTGCTCAGAATGAAGGAGTGGTGAACAAGAAATGTGCTCCTCTATAAGAACAGACAGTGTCCCCCCTCAGCGTGTGATACACACAGTAATTAAAACTCTCATATTATAAACATTCGGTATGTTTACTGTATGTTGCTTTAAGGCCATGAGTTTAAAGTTAACAAAATAATAAGCAACAAAGCTGTTGAGTTAAAATTAGAACACTCAATATGTTGCAACTGAATAAAAACAAAACTTTAT
Source organism: Botia kubotai (assembly GCA_036877585.1). NCBI lineage: Eukaryota > Metazoa > Chordata > Actinopteri > Cypriniformes > Botiidae > Botia > Botia kubotai. The sequence goes on from JAZGTI010018152.1 coordinate 10,741, forward strand.
AAAGCTTGGAAACAATATTAGTTAAATTTATGACCCACTGAGATTAACTGACTTGTTACTTTGTGGCAACAGATGTTACAAAAAATCCCCAAAGCTGTTTGATCTGAAGTCAGTGTGTAAGAATTGAGTTGATGTAACAGATTCATCCACTGATCTCTCTTGTTGACCTGTTATCTGTGTCTCACATACACACACACACACAACACACTCTCTCTCTCTTAGGTTGTAAGAATGTTTTATTAACATTTTCATGAAGTTCTTTAGACATTGTATTATGATTATTGTTTGATTATTAGACCATTATTTAAGCATTTTTAAAATTGTCATGTTTTTAAAACATTACGATAACAACTTAGGAATAACATTTTTGATGAGGAGAACTTACAATGAGAACACAATGTAATCTCCTGATTTATTATGCAAATAGCATCCGCTGCCCGTCAGATCATTTCTTCATAAAGGTGGGCTGATTTATGAGAGGGGTGTGTGTGTGAGGGAAGCAGTCTTTCTGAATGGAGTCATTTCATCATTACAGTGGAATATTGTGTGTGCATTATTACACAACTGTCCCTGCAGTGAGCGCGGCAGGCAGTGGAAGATAATGTGTGTGTGTGTGTGTGTGTGTCTGGTCATTAAATTCTACAGTGAACAGGAAAGAGCACAAAGGTCATCACACAAAGTGTGTATGTGTGTGTGGCGTTTACTAAGATTAAGATAAGACTAAGGTTTGTTTGTGTAAGTGTGTGTCAGTTTGTGAGGCTGGTATTACTCTAAAGTGTAAGCATACATCTGCCTGAGTAATCATAACAATGCTTTTAATTATCATTTAGTTTTTCCCCTGAGGTCCATTTATAATGCTGCACAAAAACAGACACAGTTTAGATTATCATGATAATTTTCTGCTCTTTCTCTCACCTTCGGTTTTGTGTCTGTGCCTTTAAGAACCCTCCCTTCACAGGTGACATGAGTAACATCTTTCTGTGTGTGCTCCTCTCTCCTCTCTCCTCTCTCCTCTCTCCTCTCTCCTATCTCCTCTCCTCTCTCCTCTCTCCTCTC
>JAZGTI010018153.1:0-11796 GCA_036877585.1 Botia kubotai
TTTTCACTATGTAGTCATGTTTGTAATGTAATACTTGGATGAAGGCACAACATCAAGGGCCTCTTGCAAGATTAAACAGGATAATACGGAGATGTGACTCATGATAATTCAGACAATAGAGCCAACAATAAGCAATTTTTGTAAATCACATGATGATGTATTTTTGTACAGCTAAACCGGAGGTTGTTACAGACACCTACTGTACAAAAACAGTGGCAGATACATTTGTATGACCACATCGAAGAGCTTATTCATGATTCAAATTCATTAAGAAAACGTTCTTTAAACATGCAGCTATGAAGCACCAGATGTCAGATGCCCAGTGTCACCATAACATCATTAAGGTTCATTTAACAGTTTATCAAATTACCCCAAATTGAATCAGCTGTAAATTGTGTAATACCTCCAGTTACAACGGCTGGGGATAAACATTCTCTTATCCCAGGAAAAACAGACATTTGTATTGTCTGTCATGTTTTAGGTGTCTTTAAAATCCTGAAACACTTTTATACTGACATTATATTCTGCCAGCTGGGTAATGTAAACAGTATGAAGACTGTTAATGGTCCAATATTCTCCCTTTACAGAGTGCTGTGGTCGTATTTCTTAAAGTAAGTAACGTTTAAAACCAAACATTCTTCCTTCCTGGAAGACTGTAGCACTCGGGCGGTGTTGTTAAAATACTTGGTAAAATCTGAAATTATAAGTTTTAAATCTGTTAAATGGTTTCATGTTTCAAGAAATATTACTCAAAAATAAACACGGAATGTAGGGCAAAACGCTTCTTCCCTTTATGGCATTCACAGACCAGTTTAAATACGGCACTCATACAGAATCAGGCTGACGTCACCTGTTGATTGGCTATGACCATTTAATAAGAGTTATTGAACACCAATACAGTGAAATACAGTGATGGAGGATTTCGCATCTGGAGAATCAAGCTTTTCTTAATAGTATTGGTTTCATATAGAAATCCTGCATTGGTTAGGGCAGAAATTCCACAATCTTGAGCTCAGCCTTTGGCCCGTAGCATTATGTCATTTGTGTGATTTTTAAAGGCCTATATTAAAAACCGAACAGTAATATATCTGTCAAGCAGGGGCATTCCAGAAACTCTGGGCTATTATAAACCTACAACCTCGTGTCCTGCCCATTTAACATTCTGCCCTCTTTTAAACACAGGTTTGGATGCTTAGGTGATACAGAGTTTTGTCTAGGAATATATAGGCTATAATCAGGTTAAAATGCATACAGGAAAATTATGGCTGTCATGCTTTTGTTTTATATGCTGTGCTGTGGTTCAGCTGTAGGAAAAATCCATCAGGTGACTCAGTTTTATATGTCTTCCATAAGGGAGTTGAACACCCACAAACCCCAGGTCATTCAGGCTAATGGCATCATATGGAAAAAATGACCCCACTTTTAACAGGGTTTACAAAAAAATGCAGATCTCGCACATGTGAACAAATTATTTGCAATCACGAAATGTCTTAAAATACCACATGATTTGTCATTCTTTGCTCCTATTTATTCAATTATGCATTTATATATATTTTTACTCACTTGTAAGAAAAATGTGACAATTTTTTATTTTATTTTTGTGTTCAGTGTCTTGTGTGTTACGTCGTACAACACAGTAGGAAAGGCCTTACAGCAGCAGTGCACGATCTGTATTTTTGACTAATGCTCTGTGTTTTGGAGCCAAAAATTAATGGTTGTTATAACTGGATCTTAAGAGCCGTGGGAGATGTACAGGTGTGGTCATCACTGCTAACATTTGTCACGATGATGCACAAAATCTGTTCCTCTGGATAAGAGTCAGATGGGTGCCTGGATTATACCAGGACCTCCTTTAAAATCCAGTTTAAAAAGCACAAAGTATTATCTGTTAGTGTTAACCAATCTCTTTGGCATATAAAGGCCATCATTATCATGACCAAAGTGATTCGAAGTGTCAACACGCTGGCCAAGACATATAAACTCAGTGGCCCCTCATCCAGGGTTTGTTATGGAGTCCTGACCTGCTAAGAGCCTGGCTGCCTTCCCTATGTAGAACAGTGGACATGGAGGACTCGAGTGATTAATATGAGTGTTTATATGGCCATATAAAGCTAATGCTATGGTGTAAACTCAGTGTCAATGATACGACAGCCTGTTACTAGGGCTTTGTGAGTCAGGTGTGTTTTTTTAACAAACTCTGAGAGAGGTTCGCTTTCAGAACATACATTTTATTGTATTTGTGCTTTTAAATGTGATCTGTCAGTAACATGAACCTTTTATATAAACTTTAAAAGAGAACTCGACTTTGGATGAATCTGACTGTTTTTTGAAGTGTATGTAAATGTGTGGACGACACTGCCCTCTGCTGTTGACATTGGCACAGTATTATTTTATCTTTATATGTTATTTATAGTCTGTTTATGTTTTAAGGGTTTGTATTGTTTATTTAATGAAATGCTTAAATATGAATAATATCGGTGTAATAAGTCGATATGTAATAAATATTAGAGGTTTCAGTCAACTAACGTGGCGAATCTGCTGCTGAGGAATATTAAGGTGACATATGTTCTATCGTACCCACGTGAAGGAATCGCCACACGTACTATAGCGAAGAATATACAGATAATTCGCATCACGGTTTTTCTTTTTCTTTCTTCGACTCGATTTCTGACATTTAAACAACTAGACCACAAAGTGCGATCACAGGTAAGTTTAAACAGGGTTGATATGTATCGCCTACTCGGTGTGTAGCTAAACCAGACATTGTTGTAAATGAATTCGTTCTTCGTTCCAAACGATCAAATATAGTTCTTATTTAGTTTGACAAGGTAATTGTTTAAAATGGTTATTTTCTAAATTTAGGTAAAGCTGTGTCTTTTCAGCCCGATGGCTAGTGCACCAGCACATACCAGTGTTAAACCAACACACAGTCAAACGTTATAGAGAAAACATAAATCGTTATAGACGTTTATCTGCCTTTTTTGTTTATCAGATTGACGTTTTTGTCCTGTATTGCAGATAGATAGACTACAAACTTGTAAGCACACGTTCGTCACCTAATAAGTGCATAAGCCTTTATTTCTTAAAAATAATAAGAGGAAGAAATCGTTCTCTCCTGTGCATTTATTTGTGTTTTCGCTTGTGTAGTAATTTACTCTGAACTTGGCATGGTACGTAATTAGCACCTTAGACAAATAGCTTGTGATGTTCCAGGTTTGTTAGTCATTTTAAAGCTCAATAAATAACTGTAAACGTTTATACTTAAACCCATTTCTGATGAATGTTAGTGGAGGACTTTGACCTGGTCAAACACCTCAACACAGTGCCTCGATTGGTGGGCCGAGCATATAACCGACCAACCACAGAGACCCTAGAAAGCAAGAGCATTATGGGAGTCGTGGAACCAAAGAGCGTTTAGGTGAGATGACTGTATAAATATAATGTTATATGACTTTACTGTGTCCAGTCCACTGCAGCATTTATTTCCATTCAGGCACAATGTTCGTGCATTTATTATTGTTACATCATTGTTACGTCTTATTACATTTATTTATTGTTTTTAAATATGCCATTTCACACCGTCTGTCTTCAGAAACTTGCTGAAAAGAGGCGGAGTCAGTATGAGGTGCAATCACAGCGTATCGACAGAGAGAAGCAAATGTTTGTCATTACTCAGAAGATCCAGACCACAAAAGATCTACAAGTGAGTCCATTCATCCGTATCCCCAGTACTGTATAGGATAGATCCTGTTTTGTCTCAGTTAATAGATGAATACTATGAGAAATGTTTTTTTGACACATTTTTTATGTCGTATCATAATACTTCTCATGCATCCAGAGTTTGTTTGGGTTTGTGTTCTTGTGTGTCACCTCTGGATCTCTTGACAGGACAAGGTTAAGAAAGTTAAGGTTCGCAAAGGGACCAGCACCGCCCCTGCCATCTATAAATTCGATAAAAGGAAAAGATGATGCCTTATGTCTCCAGATCTGCACGCCTACATGTGTCTCCAGACCGGTTCTGCTCAACTCTAAGCTGTAAAAATGCTGTGACATGGACAGAATCTGTGGATATGTTTATAATATTTTTTAAAACAGACTGAGAGGCCGAAGCTGCTGGGTATCTTGCAGAATCAAAAAGCCATATGTACGTATTTATTATAAAGACAACATTGTGTGGTTTGTATATGCTTTGAAATAAAATATATTGGTGTAGTTGCTTGGCTGTGTCAGTAGATGGCAGTAGTGCATCTCGTCAAATCTACACCCAAGCTACGAGATGAGCAACTTTACCATCTCTTACGACTGGCGTCGCTTTTTAAAATTAAACTGGTACCACGTCACAATACAGATGCGTATGAAGAAACTGTTGGATCATTGTAATCGTTTCTGGTTCCTACAGAGTTTTTCCAGGTGTTGGGAAATAATTTCAGTGATAAATTTAATCCTCATAATTAAGCTTGGCCCTACGAATATTTCTGTAGAAACACTTTTTGAGTGCTTTATCCAGAAAACACAAGCAAATGGAAAAGGCGTGCAAATTGTTCAAAAGGTGAAAGCCCTGATTTTTTTCCTAAATTGTCCTTATGATGAACATACTTTGTTGCTTATTATTTTGTTCAACGATTTGATTTTAAAACCCTTAGCACATACTGACCCGTATATGTGTGCTGTCACTGTCAGGATTCCATTAAAACACCGCCAACGTGTAAGTATATAAACAGTGTTTGCAATTCTTGTGCTTCTATTAAACTAGATTTTGTTTAAGTCATTTTGCACCTGTCCTCAGTTAAGGTTCCATGTAGGGTTAAACATTTTAAACAATGATAATAATAAGGTTGTAAAATAGTAACCTAAAGGGTCTTTGCTTTGACACACCCTTGATTCAACATTTTCCTGCTTGTGTACTTGTTCACGTGAAAGGTTGCGTGCTGTCTGCGCAGACGAAGCGTTCAGTCTTTGTACGGCTTGATCGATCACGCAGGTAGCAGCGGCTTCATAAACAGACCCCATCCATTACCCTCTCCAGGGAACGAGGTGAGGGGTGTCTCAGAAACGGGGAAATGTCACTATTCTGAGGCGCCGACCTGCACTGCGGTCCTTTTGCCAACACTAACCAGACAAAAATGTGGCTGGAATAAATGTTGCGTACTCGATAATGACAGCCCAGCTAACGGAGCGTCCTTAGGACGTTAGCTAACGTTTTCTAAAAGTTCCTTAAACGTTATCATGAAACGTTTTGCAGTGGCGTTAGTAGAACGATTTTTAACGTTATATATATCTTGTATATCAAAAACGTTATTCTTAAGTTGTTAGTAAAACGTTTTAAAAACGTTACAGACTTTATAAAGTGTGGCTTGTTCTTATCACCAAGCAATAACGTTAATACAACGTTTAAAACCCGGACGATTTTGACAATCTTAGAACGTTACTTAATGGAAATGTTAGGAGAACGTTCTTACAACCTGAAATTGATGGGATACCGTTTACTTACACAATGATGGTGTTATGTCAGTTGCATGTGGCTTACATGCTGTGCTTTATAACGGAATCCTACACGCCTGTTCGTAGTTACAGAACAGTCACGTCTAAGCTTGGTGATATTTACAATGCAGCTCCGTGTGACCTATCAATATTGGCCTTTTGTGTTTGCACATTTCTCAGCCAAAAGACGCGACAGGCGAATCTTCCTTCCCGTGTGCGCGCATTCGTGCGTCATGCGGCCACAGCGTCGAACATTCGTCATTGCCCAGCGGAGTGGAGGGTCACGCAGCCGTGTGCGCAGTTCCGCTGCGCTTCCGTTTGCGTTACACAGAGGAGCACTGTTCTGACTGAAGCCTGTCTTTCATTCACATCAGCTTTTGCGCAGGGGTCACGCCTGCAGGTCGCGCAGTGCAGCGTGTTGCGGGTGACCCCGAGATTTTAAAGATATTGGGCAAAATCCTCCACATTGTGGAGTAAAATGTAAAAGAAGCCACAGTTGTACTCATGAAACTCGTAAGTCATTTGTTAAGGGTTTGTTGAGTTGACAGTAGGGTTTCAATAGACTTATTTGATGACATACCGCGTAAAATCAAGACTGACCCTCTGTGCTTTTTCTCTCATGCTTTTGTCTGGTGTTAAACTGTAATTTATTGTGGGCTATTCTGTTAAGTGTGATGAAGGACAGCTGGTGGATGACAACATTGTTCCTTTGGATGAATGAAGTTTAACCCCTGAAGACCCGCAAAGAGAAAATGGGTTAGTTGTACTGTATGTGCCCTAAAACAGGTTTGGCTACCGTTAACCCATTAAGCCAGAAATAAAATTTAAATAAATACAACCTGGAAATGTACATTTACATTTATGCATTTGGCAGACGCTTTTATCCAAAGCGACTTACAGTTCATTCAAGTTATACATTTTGTCAGCGCATGTGCTCCCTGGAAATCAAACCCACGACCTTTGCGTTGCTAGCGCAATTCTCTACCAACTGAGCTACAGGAACAACTGTAATTTAAATGTAATAATTTAACTCAGTTTTTATCCAAAACCTGTATGACTTTCTTTCTAACGAGGAATGCACAACGAGACAAGTAACAGCAAAATGGCTAAGCTGCTTTAATCTATACGAAGTGAATGGAAACCGGAGACAGCCTGCAGGAGAAAGTCATTCAGGTTTGTATTGACAAAGGTGAGAACATTTTATAGATTGTTTAAATGTCCTTCAAGGGTAAAATATATGTCTAGCACCTGTATATAGGTGTCATGTATAACATATGGACTACAGGTTCATTGAAACTTTTGAGCAGTAATTGCTCTTTACATTTTACACATCTTTTAAAAAAGGAGATCTGACTGCTACCACAGTGAAATCATTAGGATGTGTAATTGGGGTAATGTCTTAACCTGACACCAGTAATTAATATGAAGTGATTGTGAATGGTGCTAATAAAATGAGTCGTTAATCACTCTGAGACTCCTCAATATGCGAGTGAAACTCATAGCAGAGCAATGTGTTTATTGCAGATTTGTATTTCTAACATATTACAGGAAATACATTGATTTTGTTCCTGTGGCTACGGTAACTTCTGTAGCTCAGTTAGCAGTGCATTGCGTTAGCAGCACAAAGGTTGTGGGTTTGATTACCGGGGAATACAATTAGACTATTGATAAATTGTAAATGTGGAATGCTCTGTATGTCGCTTTGGGTAATAGCGTCTGCCAAATGTATTAAATGTGAGTTTTTTGGTGTAGTAAAGAGTTTTGTAACATTTTAGTAAAACGCTAATATCTGTAACTTTTATTTACCAATTGATTTACTTTTAATTTTGTGCTATAATGTGCGCCTCTATTGCTGATGCAATATTCCCATATTTGTGTTTCAAACCACAGTAGTTTAAAAAACTACTACTTATTCCTAAAGTATGCAAATTAGTGTCAGATACAAAGAGCGTTGTTGTTACAACCTACCCCACCAGACACCAGTTTAAATTTTGTACCTGAATATATTATGGCAACCAGATTTGCTATTCTAAATAATTACGTCGCCCCCCATCCTGCACCTATTTATGCAGTTTAATTCTGAATAATTGGAAACAAATAAAGAACAACTGCATCATGCTATAATAATTTCCATACCTAAAACTGTAATTATAACCACACACAATGTATCGGGGTGAAAATCGCTTGTGTTCCTTGCTTAAATAATGATGCTTTTCCTAACATTATTATTTAAGCAAGGAACGCAAGAGCTCACTGTTTTATAGTGAAGTCACCTTCAGGAAACACACGGTTGAGTGTAAGTAAGGCCGTTGCTTAATCACTCTTTGTATGTCATAGTATGTGTGTCTTCGGGTGGCTTTGATCAGAGAGGGATGGCCTTGGCTGCTATTACAGCACCTGAGCCCACTGGAGGTCTGGTCCTTAGTTACCTCTCCTCAAAGACTCCTTTCATAGGGGAGGTTAAGAAGCGCTAATCGATTTGTCAATTATGGTGCAGGGTGAGCGGTGGAACCAGTGGATTGTGTGGAGAAAAAATGTCTGAGGTTCTTGTATCTTCTCCTTTGAGCTTCACTCTGGTTTGTCACTCGGTTTTTGAAGTAGCGCATTGTAGAGAGAACTGAAGGCTGGGGGGTTGTGTCTGTGCTTACATTTATGCATTTGGCGGGCGCTTTTATCCAAAGCGACTTACATTGCATTATACTATACATTGTTTCTAAGTATGTGCAATCCCTGAGATCGAACCCGTGACCTTGGCGTTGTTAACGCCATGCTCTAACCACTGAGCTACAGGAAAGGTGACTGAAGAAAATCTTTTATAACCCTTACTGCGTTTATACGTGCGTGTGTGTGCGAGGTGGGATCACAGAGACTTCTTTAAATTGTCACTAATTAGCCATGAGCCTGTTTGGAAAGAGGCACTCGAATTGATTAAATTTGCATGGGAGTCTAAATCACGCTAAGGCCTCCTTCCAAGCGCAGCTCACCTCCCCCTTCGCTCCCCAGGCATGGTGGGCCCGTGGGGGGACCCGCTGTGGGTGAGAGGACAGGACGAGGCGTGGCGCGCACCCATCTGCCTGGGTATTACCGTTAGTCCATCACTCTCCCACTGGCAGCCGTGTGCCTGGGGGATGTGTTCATTACACTTTAACTACTGGATCTGTCCTTGTCTGCAGGCAGCCTGGTGTCATTGTCTGTCTATCTCTGCGTATCCCTCCACACTCCGCTTCACTCATCCTTATAGAACAACAGTCTCGCTTTATGGACTATTATAGCAGTTAACAGATGCAGTTTTTTTGGTGGGTTTATTTACTGTATCATTTTTCTCTCCCTGTAAGTTGTTTTGCTGAAATACTTTGAGAACTTTTCTTTAGAATCTCTACATTGATTGAATGTAGGAGTACAATATTTTTTGTAATATTAGGCTGATGTTTAGCCATTTTAAAACGATTGGCACAACTGGTAACAAATTGCCTGTTTAACAGATCATTTGATCATCATCTTCTCATATTACATTGTCTCATATTGAATCAGTATCATTTTTTTCATAATAGCAAAGTTAGGCTTTCTTGTAGCTTAGTGGTTAGAGCATGGTGTTAGCAACGCCAAGGTCATGGGTTCGATTCCAGGGATTGCACATACTCAGAAACAAAGCATAGTATAGCGCAATGTAAGTTGCTTTGGATAAAAGTGTCTGCTAGATGCGTAAATGTAAAGTGCGGTAATCGGTAAACCTTATTGTGCAACAAATATTATGACATAATAATTATGACAAAACATTAAAAGAATATGGTAAGAAATATCAGTTTGCAACATCAAGCAGCATAACAAGTTGTTTTGTACAGCTAAAAATAACTCGGCTGACACCAGAAGTCTTACACATTCAAATAAAAAAATGGAGACTGCGCTTACTTCAAAAATAAGGTGAATAACTTTAAATTAATCTTATTTGATGTAATTAAATTATATAACATATGAGATATCAGTATCTGCCATAAAATTAATGCTCTTATGTCTAGTATTAGGAGACTGAACGAACATTCCAATGTACATCGCACGCATTCTAAAGCATTGTCGTTCTCTCTCTCCCTCTCTCTCTCTCTCTCTCTCTCTCTCGGGACTGGTCCTAGGGGCTGTATGATTGCTGTAATCAGATCACACTGTTAATCAGAGTGTGTTCGTCAGTGTCCTGATGAGCAGTCCCGGCTGATTGTAATGTGATGCCTCTGTTTCAGACGTGCCCCTCCTTCCCGGGCACTGACACTGTGTCCTGTGTCTGCGGCTGAACGGGGCAACCGTGCCAGCTAGGCGATAATACAAGGCAGAACACAAGAGCAGGTGGGAGTATGTTGCGGCGTTGGGGTCCAATCTAAAATGCTTTACGGCCCTGTTCTGTCAGCGGCGTAGTCGAACACAAACAACAACATTCCTGGTATCTTTTCTGTTTTCTTGTATTTTAATGAGGTCCAAGCGCTGATACTCTTATGGCTGCCTCATCAGCCAAGTCCCTACAAGGGCTGATACAAATTAATTAACCTAATTAGAGGCTGTGATTGCAGGCGTGATTGTGGGGGCCGGGGGGAGGGTGGGTGAGGGGGGGGGGTCTGCGCTGGCAGGCAGAGCTCGGGCTGTAATAAACTGTGAGGTGTGGAGGAGAAGGCAGATCACTGTGCATGGCTAATGAGCAGTGGAGAAATCCCCCATCTCTGCTTTTCTCTCCCCTCAGACTTGGTGAAGCTTCTCTCCCTCTATCTTTCATTCTGTTGTGGGCCCCTTTCATTTTTTGTCTATTGTCTCTTTAAATCAATCCCTGCTTGACACACTGTTTCTTCTTTCTCACAGTGTCTAGCATTGAAGTCAACACACATTTACATTTATGCATTTGGCATTTATCTAAAGTATAGGCATGAATACATTTTTAGTATATACATAATATATACATTAATGCTATGCATTTTTAGTATGTACATTCCCTGTAGTTTGAACCCACAACCTTGGTGTTCCAGTTAAGCTACAGAAACATATGTGTACATTCCTGGTTAGCAAGATTCTAACTATGCTTACATTTGGCAGATGGTTTTATTTAAAATCACTTGCAATAAATCTGCTTTAAAAATCCATTGTGATAGCATGTGTGTTCCTTGGGATTTGAACCCACAACCTTTGGGCTGCTAGCACAATGCACTACAGTAGCAGATCAGTATTGTGATTTTCTCTGAGTTTCTATTCCTTTTCATCAGTTCCTCCCTGTGATTTTTCGTCTCTTTCTTTGCTTCTGCTCATCCTGTATTCTCTAATGTTAATACTGCAAGCCATTCAGTCCACTGGGTGCTGTGATACTAATCTTAAATCTCACTATCTGTCGTTCTCTCTCTAACCCTCCTCTGAAACGCACCGTACCGCACGAGCAATATTTAAATCTCTCGTTGTTTGTTTTGGAAACAGAACAAGGATATTCTGGAAAACGAAGCAAAGCATGTTTTCTTGCCTGGATCAGCAATTCAGCAATGTTTCTAATGAGTTTCAGGAGAGGAACTGGAAGCGGTATCTCAGAAAGCGTTTCATAGGACTGCACAGATTTTCTTTGCTGGCTCACGCAGAGAACACGGTGCCCAGCGCTCACCTCGCAAAGCAGTCGTAGCTTTGCATTTAATATGAAGTTCACCCAATCTTGGGTTTCTTTGACACGATGTGCAGAAAGTTCTTTGCATGTAGGACTGGTGTAAGGACATACCGATGTATGGCTTTAACTACTGGAAGAACATTTGCCCAACGTTTCCATTAAGTAACACAAATGTTAAAAAAAATATTTTTATGTTCTAGGAACGTTCCAAAACGTCCAGCTTTTTAGACATTGTAACGATGGTTACGTTATTGTTTGGTTATAAGAACTCTATTCAAACATTGTATAATGCTGTACATTTGTAAAATGTTCTACTAACAACATAAGAATAACATTTATGAAATGATATATCATGTTAAAAATGTTCTACTAACGTTACAGCAAAAACTTTGTGGGAACTTTGAGAGAATGTTAGCCAATATTCTGAGGATGTTTCCTGTTAGCTGTGGAGATACTCACCTTGAACTGTGTTCTGGTGAGATGAGGAACTGACAATTAAACTGAACACTATATAACCTCCCCATCTCTCTCTTATGCTCTCTCTCCCTCTATCTCTCTCTAGATAAGTGACATGCTGTCATGAGGAGGGCCAGTACAGCTCCTTTGGATTCTCTTCTCATTTAGCGGTCACATTTAGTCTTTAATTAAGCCGAGAGCAATACCCCGCCAATGAGTCGATGCTATCACAGGCCGCC
>JAZGTI010018154.1:0-11796 GCA_036877585.1 Botia kubotai
TTTTTAATAACTTAAAAACTAATAACTCTAAAGTGAACCTCAGTCAGTGTTCTGAGAATGTTTGTTGTTTGTTGGTTCGACCCACTGGGAGATTTTCAATGTCCCCGATCTCAGCAGAACAGCACTCAATCATGACCGCTGGCCTCATGTAAACCAAGAACCAAGCTGTTGTGCCCAATAAACAAGTGTGAACAGCAAGATCACACCTTCTCCAGCAAACACAAACACTGTGTTTGGATCTGGCGGTGAATGTCAGGAAATGATGAATGTAGTTTGTGAGGGAGAGAGAGGGAGATGGAGAAGAACACAGCACGGGGAAATGGCTGCGATTTGCAATCATCTCTCAGTGGTGGGTCACCTTGGGCCGTGTGGACCAGCCGCCATTGTTGATTACAGCACATGCCTTAAAAACATGCTGAAAACATGCTGATGTGCGTGTGAATGACATTGGCGTGTTCCTTCATAGCTTAGGCAGTTATAAATAATCAGGCGTGTCTGATCCGGGCTACAGTAATTGGATTGCTGTCTCGTGGCTGGTGCAGATGAGCTGTCATCTGAGTCTGATTAACTGGCTTTGGATGTGTTTAACACACAAACACATCCCTGAATGTTCTTATTTGTAAACTTCCACTGATTGTCACCATCAGTCCTCATATTCGAGTGGGTAAAACACATCAGTGAGATATCCAGTGTTGAGATATCCGGTAATGCGTTTCAATGCGCGTGATTTGGTGCTGTATGTACCAGTCAGGTCAAAGGCGCTCTGTTCACAGCATCCGGGACCGGCCAGATGGATCACAGCCAGGGTCTTCAGGGCGAAAGGGCAGGAGGAGCTGACTGGTTAACATGCTGAATGAGACAGAAGAAGATTTAAGCCAGTGTCATGAACAATTGGATCCAATTAGATGAGTCTGCCTTAGGACCCCAAAGCAATTCTATTGGCCTTTTAATAGGTACTCTATTTAGTGCCTGATTGGAAAACCAATTAAATCTTTTTGATGAACAGTATGTCAACTTGATTATGTCAATGTATGCCTTTTCAAAATGATCACCTATATTTTGAAACTGTTTAGTTTTTCTCACCAGTAGTTTTTATGTGTTCTTGGTAGCAGATTGTCTGTGTCTCTGGTCTTATAGTAAACTCTCGATGCCTTGTTTATCTCTTATACTCACTGATTAATGCTTGGTGAATTTCCTCTAAGAATATTGACTCCTTAGACAAGTCTTAATGATTTTAAGTGGTGAATGATTTTAAGTGGGTTTTGTATGATTCACCGGTCGCATGTGTATTGACAGGCAGCAGTAATTGCGCGGGGGCGTTCGAGGATTTAGTCTGAGATGTTGTGGCAGATCGTAATTGGGGAATCATAGTGTGTGTGTGTCAATTTTCTGTAAGCAGGGGCCAATCAGTGTGCTGTAACTGCAGCTGATTGGTTCTCTGACTCACTGATGGAATACAGGAAAAACTGTGACTCCTTATAGAAATACATTTATTTATAATTTTATTTATTTATTTATTCTCTCAAGTTCTGCTAAATTCTGCAATTTAGTTAGAGGTTAGAGAGCCGCTCTTGTAACCAGAAGGTCGCTGGGTCGATTCCCAGTGCTGTCAGGAAACAACTTTTGCTTTTTAACAAGGCACCTTACCCTAATAGCTCCTTAGGCGCCGCAGCGCTGCGTTGTGTTTACGGTGTTCCAGTGTGCGTGTTCACAACTCACTACTCCAGTGTTTGTGAACTAACTGGATGGGTTAAACGCAGAGGTCAAATTCTGAGGCTCAGCCAGCACCTCACTTCACCTGCTGTTCAGAATTAAATATTTTTATACAAAAGGATACACTCGCATTGCTGTCATGATGCAGTGCACATTGTCTTTTGGAGACGCTAAGCCGCTAAGCTTTCTGTCTTCTTTAGAACTCAATTCAAGATCATGCCAATTTTTTAAAGAGCTTTTAATGGACCAAAAAAAGTGTTTTTTGTGTTTCTTTTTTGAAATCTTGACTTAAGATACGTATTAACTCTCTGGCTTTTCCTGGCTATTAACTTAATGACTAGTAGCTGTTATCTTCAACAGTCTTTATTTTATTTTGTCGTATATTTTATTGTATTTTTATTCTATATTTTTATTGTTTGTGTGTGGCACTTTTGGTTAGTTTACATGTGCTCTATAAATAAAATATACTTACTTGCGTACAGGGATTTTTACGTAGGCATAAATGACATAAATTGCATTTGTCTACAAAACTAATTTCGAGCATTTGGGCATAAGCCTTTGGATCAATAAGTCTTTAAAATCACAAAAACTTTTCAGGTGTGAGACCAAACATAAGACTGGCGCTGTATAGAAACCTGCCTGGTGATTGTTCTGTTGTGTTTCTGTTCTCAGTTCTGTTCCTTATTCAATAGGATGGTAAATTCTTACTCCATCTTTAAAGATGGGCCGTATAAACACACTCCTGCAGGGATGAGATATTTCTGTTAAAAGCCTGTGGTTTCATACCTGTGATTTTTGTGTTTCACTTTAACGCTCTCAGGTCACTGTGTGGTTCTGCAGAAAAAGACACGTACCTCCACCCACAGTTCTGTGCTTGACCTGGACAGTGTTTTTATGACACTGTAAGTTTCTGTAAACTTCATAAAAATATTTTTTCTCCTTCTTATATAATTATATATTATAATTATAATGACAGGAAACACTTGTGTTTGTATTTATACAGCTGCAGGCCACCCCGGTTAACAATTTTAGGTTGTAAGAACCTAAAATTCCATGAAGGAGCACAGATGTTAAAAATGTTATTTTTAAAGTTCTAGGAACAATTAAAACATCCATTTTTGAACGTTGTATTAACGTTATTGCTTGCTTGAAATAACGTTATTCCAACAGTTTTTTTAATTCTGTAACATTGTGTGTGAACGTTCCACTAACAACTTAAGAATAACGTTGTTGATATATATGCCCATAAAGTTAAAAAACATTCTACGAACCTGACAGCAAGAATTGATAACTTTGGGAGAACCTCTATAGAACATTCTGGGAACGTTCTGTGTTAGCTGGACCCTAGACTCCATCCACTCATTATATCTGTTCTGCTTTGTCAGTGTAGTTCTGTCTGAGAATACATGCTTGAGGATGCGTGCTGCCCTTCAGCAGATCTTCTGCTGGGTTTTAAATTTAGACTTTCCTCCTTTAGCATGTTTCATAGCTGGTTTTCCTCTGGAGCTCATTCAGATTACACTTTTCCCCCCGTTTGTCTCTCTCGGGTCTGTATAAGTCTGACCACTGCGGTCAGTGTCGGTGCTGTTATCTGTGGCTATGAAGAACACCGTTAGCTCATTGGCTGGTCGATCTGCATCGCTCACTGAAGACGTCCTGCGGTAGCTTCAGCTACGGTATTTGCTGCTTTTGTATCTAAACACTTTGATATCTAATAACTGTAATGTATCGTCAAGTCCATATATGACATCATGTTGGAGCTTGACCACATGTCTGTGGTTTGGTGAGCTTTTTGAAAGGTAGTTATTAAATTAAAATTCTTGGAAAACTATCACGTACATAGTTGATTAGCTAGTGGATATGGCAGCTTTTTTTTTAGTTAAAATACTTTCATATGCATATACAGCTTAATGTGCAGAGGTTATGCGTATTAACTTGCTACTGTGCAAGTTCTATATTTTTTTAGGCTGATTTGTCAGACGAGCATAAACACCGCTCTGCTTGAATGACCATCCCAACCAACCCGACACAGCAACATTGGCTCAACCAGTGGAGTAAGTCTGAGGCAGGATTATCTGACCAATAGCATGCTTGAGACCTGATCAGGAAACCTGTCTGACAACAAGTATGCATGAAGTTCAATTTAGTGCTGCAATAATTGCATACATTACGTATTGTTGTTTTATCACCTGTGTTGAACGGCTGCATTTTGTTGACTGCATTCTGCATTACACTATAATACATGGCATCTGATATGATAGTGTAATGCAGAATGCAGTTATATATTATTATAGGTTATATATTATATAACCTAAAGCCTCCGCAGAAATCAGTTGCTGGAAACAAACCGCAGCTGCGTTTTGTCTTTGATGGAAACATTTGAATGCGGAGCCAGCGCAAAACATTTGCGGTCAGGAGATCGTGTAATAATTGCGACAGGCCCGTCGCTGGTGAGCCATCTGCCCTTTATTCTCTTCATCTGTTACACTCATTATTTCTGCAGCCAATTATCGGACTGATTCACAGACACTGTTGGTCTTCAGTGCTGGTCTAAAACTGCTGTGCTGGGGGAAAGGTGAATGCATCTCGTTTAAAATGGCTGAAAGTTTTAAATGGGAAAATACTTTCGCCCATCACAGCAAAACACAGTATTTATTTACATTATGTTAGAATGTGTGTGTGTGTGAGGTTTGCTTACATTCTAAGCCCCAAATGTTCAACAAGATAAAAAAACCTGCAATGACCAGCCAGCGTTCCTTATAAGAAAACATGGTTTAAAAACATACTAAATGATTTTAACACTGAATAAGAATTACCTTTAAAAAAGGAGAGGAAGAAGAAGAAGAAATGTGTTTTTCTGCATTTCCAGGTGGCGTAATCAGAACTGTGATCTGTTTATTACCGTGGTGGAAAAACAATGTTGTTTTTGTTTATAGTTTGTATGTGTGTGGTGTGTGCTTTGGCTTGCATGTGGTTTGGTACTTGTCAGTGTTGATAAATAGAATTGAGTCTGATGGTTTCACACACACACACACACACACACACACACACATTGAAGGTGACCTTGTGGAGCAACAGCAGTAATAGAGCATTGCACAGGAACTCTGCTGGTGTTTATGTGTGTGTGTGTATGTGTGTGTGTGTACAAGAACGTTTAGTGTGTGTGATTGTTACAGCACATCAGTGACCTTGTCCTGCTTTAAATGTTCAGATCCCTGCAGTGACACACAGCTCTGCTGGAGCTAAACGAACAGTGTGAGGACTTTCAGTGCTCATTACTTACACAGTGTGTGTGTGTGTGTGTGTGTGTGTGTGTGTGTGTGTGTGTGTTTTAATGTGGGGGCGTTTTGAGTTGGTAATGAACAGGGAAAATCTGGAGATGACAGTGTTGTGGTTAAAGCTCAGGGCAGGAACCAAGCTAACAATTTTAGGCTGTAAGAACATTTTCATAACATTTACATTAAGTAACTACTTAACCAACTTAAGTAACTTAACCAACTACTTAAGAATAACGTTATACCAATATAAACGATATATGTGATATATAGCATAAAAACGTTCTACTAATATTACTGCAGGAACATTTTTTGATAACTTTAAGAACTTTTACAGAACATTAGCCAATATTCTGACAATGTTCCCTGTTAGTGGGAAAACCAGGTTGCTGGTTCAATCTTGGATTCATTGCTTAATTTACTGGGAATTGATTGGATCTGCAAATAGTATTTAGTAATGTGAATATTCAATACTAGTCAGTGGAAAGTTGTCTTAATATGACAAAGAGTTTGGAGGGGGGGCTTGGTGACATCAGCCAACAGCAAAGTTGTATCAGTGGCAGAAGATTGTGAAAACAAAGATGTTTTTATCCTTAGGAACAGCAAAAGTATATGAAAACAAGTAACAATCTACTATATCTAATTAATCTACAATCTATTAATCTAATTAATATTAATATTAATAATATTAAACAAGTATATTAATAAACAGTACATTTTTACGTTTTGACATTCCTTTTGGTCACATAAAGAAACATGTTTATTAATCGGACAGAATGATCTTTAATGAAAATCTAAAATAGCAGGAAGTTTTCCGTGAAGGTTAGATTTAGAGGTAGGGTTCGTGTAGTGGCATAGAATATACAGTTTGTACAGTATAAAAACCATTACATCTATGGAAAGTCTTTATAAGATTTGAAAACCCAACGTGTGTGTGTGTGTTCGTGTCGACAAAGGCAGCGAATATGTTCCTTGTTCTAGACAGCAGTGTACTGCAGACTACAGTATCCCCCCCTCCTCCAGCACACTGCATTAAGCTGTGTATGAGGAGAGGAATGCCAATATGCTGCACTGTGTGTGTGTGTGTGTGTTTTGAAGGTTAGGCAGGATAGCCTGGATGTGAATTCCAGGCCATTAAGGTCTATAATTGTTCGGGCTCAGGAGAGAAGCGTTTGCTCCTTTGCAGCATGACGGCTAGCGTGCGCGCGTGCATGCACGTCTGCGGAGGGCTCGGCGAGAACGCTTGGCAGCCTGGCCGCTTCCCCCCGCACTCATGCAGCTGATGTAGTAGTCCAGCATACTTCCTGCGCAGCGGTTGGTTGCGTAAGCGAGTGTGAGCAGCGGAGAGGAGGGAAGAGGAGCAGCGGGCCTGCAGCGCAGTGGAATGAAGAGTGGAGCATGCTGGGAGCCGGGAACCGCGCGCTCCTTCTGCAGCGGCGGCTGTCTGAGCCGCTTTGGCCGCAGTCAGTGCGCTCCTCCCGGAGGAAGAGGAGGAAGAGATGACACTTCCTCATCTATGTCACACACTCCAGCTCCTCTTGCTCTCGTACGGGCCCCGACTCGCTCCTCTTCGTTCTGTCATTTCCTGAACCTCACCTGCCTCAGAGGTACGATACATGTCCATCTGCCTCCTTGACTCTCACTGTGTGCTGCTTGATTGTTCGCCTGCATGACTCTTTCCCCTGGACTTCTCGACAGGAAGTGTGGGTCAGCACTTCCTGTCAGCCTCATTATCATCTCTAGAAGTTGATTGACAGGTCCAAGCATGCCGTAATGCTCATGTTGTGTCAGGTTCTTTCGGTTTCTCTCTGTGTCTTTCACTTTGTCTCTGAATTGTATTTGTGCCCAAATTTGAACTTCTTAGCAGCTCTTGATGGCGCTTTAGCAGTGACATCATCAGGGACTGGTTGGTGTTGTTATTGGTGTTGTGATGTCCTCTGGGTTCATTTTTATTTTTAGCTGATGTCGTAAATACAAAATACATATAATATGTGTTATATGTTATATGTACAGTGAGAGTTTATTCATGTTTAGAATTTATCAGCTTAGTAATAAATACATTGGAAGATTAGCCTGAATGTTAAATAGAGTACTTAACTACTTTTCAGCCTTTACTGCATTATATAAATTAAGCGCAAACTCAAACTCAAACTCAGAATTAGATGGTAACAGGATTGTAGCTGAGCTAAGAGTCAGACTAGTTAGAGCATGTTGTATTAATGCTGAAGGATGATGTTTCAGCAGTGGGATCAATGAAGGTCAGTTGCTCATGCAGCAGAAGGCAGCAGCGGTGAGATCTTCCAGATCTTCAGGCTGACAGATGAAGGTTTTGGCAGGGAGGAGCTCTACTTAAAGTTCATCTTAAGGAAATGAATAGACATCATCAATAGCTCTGGTTGCCATAAGAGATTTAGTCACTTCATATATGACTAAAGGCCACATATGGGCCAGAGTGATACTGGTGTACTGTGTATACATGAGAATGAGGACATCTGAGAGAAGATACAGATCAGTCGGTGATTTCTGATTCCAAGGAGAGATGTTTGACTTTCAGAAGATTTTCAATGAGGAAGTTTGACATTTTCAAAGTTATGAAAATAAGATTCTGACTCATTTGCTGATGTTAGGAGTCAAATGATTATTGTATCTGTTTATTACCTATTTCTATTTGTCTTCTTTTAGTTACTGTACCAGTAAATTTACTGTGTCCTATGTTGTGTGTGTTTGTGTCAAAAGAGAGAGAGGGATGAGAGGTTGTTTGAGTCCAGGGTGCTTGTGGGGCAGTGTGACATTGAAATGGCTTGTTTCCACACACACACACACACACACACACACACACTTATAATGCCTAGACATGCATATTCACCCTTGTAAGAAGTTGCTCAATTAACTGTTCCTCAAAGACATAGAGTGATGTCACAGTGACGCTTGAACCTTTGCCCCAAATTCTAAACTGACAATTCTACTGAGAGCTCTTCTCGGTTTTACTGCTTCTACACGAAAATCAACAATGCAGTAACACACAGTCTGTTTATTTAGTCAGTAATCCTTATATGTTTTTAGAAAACACTGCATATCGGGTTGCTGAACTGATTTTAGTCCAGTCTTTATTCTGAGCTCATATTCCTGTCTCAGTCTGATGGGTTACATAGCGTAGTTTGGGTCTTGCTACACAAATGGCGCTTTAAAAGAGATTAACTTCAGCCACAATGTAATAAATATCCCGAATCCTGCATGTGTTGTATTTTTAGCCAATGTTCTGGGAATGTTCTGCGTTTAAGTTTTAGCGAACGTTCCTTGTTAACTGGGAACCTAATCCCTTCAAATTCATTCAAGCAGCTTTCGAAAAGAACCATTTTTACAATTATTTGCTCATTAAAATGATCAGTACAGTAAACACATCTGTCCCTTTGCTAAATGTAAAACAACACATTTCTAAAATGGTAAATGCTGTTAGTGAATAACGCCAGGATTGTATTTCTGTCGTCCAATAAATACATGGAAAATTCATTTTTTTATTCAGGTGCACATTCAAATAAAGTTTACCGAAATAAAAGAATGAAAGATAAGATTATACACACATATATATACGTTTTATATACTGTGTGGTTTTGTAAGAGTATGAGCACAGGCTTTGAGGTGTGTGTTACGTGTTTACGGGTCTGGCACTTGATTTCTGTCCATTTATAGATAGTCTCTTAGATAACCTTGTTAGGTGGCCAAAGGAAGAAATGTCAGCGATATTTAGTGAGTTTCTATTTAGAATCCTTAATCAAGTTTACCAATCAGGCAATCATGATATGCAGAGGCTATCCAGTGTCACTCTCATTATCTTTAATGGAGCTGGCATCGCTGTCAGATGCTGAGGCCTGCCAGGACAACATCAGCTGGAAAACACCAGCTCACACCAGCATTAATTGATACCATATCTTGGCTCAGGCTTGCTTGTGCTGATTAATGCTGGTTTGAGGCTGCTGGTAATTATATTAAAACTTGAAGCTGGTTAAATAAACTTTGGTGGTGACACTAACATGCCTGCATCCAGTTTTGTAGGCCAGCCTTCAAAACACAACATACAGTGAGCTGGTGAGCAGCTGCGCTCAGGTTCAGCAGGGACGTATTTTCCTCTATGGGTTTGAGTTGTGAAGATGATTTACATGAGCTGGTTGGTTTAATGGTCCCAGGAATGTGGAGAAGATACCCAGCTAACAATTTTAAGTTGTATTCTTACTTGTTCCCTTAATAAAGTTGTTCCCCATTAAGTAACAAAAATGTTAAAAATTCTAAATTTAAAATTATTTTTAATGTTCTAATACGTCCAAAACATACAGTATTTTAGCTGTTGTAGTAAAATTATTGCTTGGTTATAGGTACGTTATTCACACTTGTAATGTTTTAAAACGTTCTACTTATAACTTAAGAGTGACGTTTTTGATATATATGATATATAACAATAAAACATTCTACTAACACTTTTTGATCATTTTGAGATAACTTTTAGAGAATGATAGCCAATGTTCTGAGAACGTTCCCCGTTAGATGGGTTGCCTGTAGCTGCATCATTGTGTTTCATCTGCAGTATGTTCACCTGATCTGTCAGTTCAGATGATGATGTTCCTCTGTCTGCTGAGCTGGCAGAGCTTTCTGAACACAGAAGACAGCTGGTGGGATTACAACCAGAGATTCTGTTTATATGCACCATCATAAGAGCTGAAACTTTTGAAAGCGTTCAGCAAGTAGGAAATGCTCTTTTGACACAACAGACTGTTTTAAACACATTCATCAGTCAGCCTGGGGATATTCTTGCACTTTCTATAGTAAAATTCTCTGGGTGGAAATGACTTCTATTCTAAGTGACTCTCCACTCATTTTGAGAATCTGTTTTCTATTTTCAACACAGTGAAAGCTGGCAGGTTTAAACTATATCCTACCTTCTTACACGGGATTCTTAGAAATCCTTTTTAATCTTTTCAGTTCTATAATAGAAAAATTGAAAGCCATTTCAAATCCAGTGTGAATGTGAACTATTGCTGGAAATGACATCAGTACAGTAAAGAGACGAGTAATCCGATTATAAATATATGAATTTTCAAGGCAGATTAAAATTTTATTGGCAAAGTTTGTTGCAGAGTAGTACATTGTGCTTCTTGAAATTTTACTGTACATTATACATATAGTTTATATGTATATATATATATACATATATATTTACATATATTTCTCACTGATCTGGTTTTGAACAGTATTTGACAGTAAATCTGTCATTGAGGACATGCACTAACTCCCTGATGTCTTACAGCAGGTTAAGGCCTGTATATTTAATTTTACACTGATTTACATTTACGCATTTAGCAATACAGTGCAGTTGGGTATGAATGCCGCTTCCGGCATTTGTTCTCTGTGAATTAAACCAGTGACATTGATATTGCTAGTTCCACATGCTACCAGTTATATTGCTTGGTTACAAGAACAGTATTCAGACATTTTTGTAATTCTGTAACTTTTAAAACATTCCACTAACAACTTAAGAATAACATTTTTGATATATGTAATGTAACATTGTGTAGCTCAACTGTCACTTTGGATAAAAGCATCTGCCAAATGCATAAATGTAAATAACGTTCTTTTTATATAAAAGAACTGCAAGAACTTTTTTGATAACTTTGAGAGAACTTTTAGAGAATGTTCTGAGAACGTTCCCTGTTTGCTGGGGCTGCTGTGGAAATGACCTGTAGTTGCATAACACACAGCAGATTTTCCCTCTGCTAGCTGTGAATTACCCTGTGACCTCCCAGTGTTTCCAGCTCCTCTAATGCCTCCCAGTAATGCCTCACAGTACCGCCTGTGAGAACTCTTGTTATAGCAGGGCTGCTTCTTGTGGCTGTATGTGTGTGCGCGAGTTAAACCCTACAGAGACTGGCTTGAAATGCAATAGCAGAGTGCTGCAAATGTGAAGTGCATACTGCCAACAATATTTTAAAAATAGCATGTGAAACAGTATGTAGTATGTAGCATGCATCACTAAACATTTTGAACAGGAGTGTGGTACATTGCTGTCACATGACCTCACTATGTTGCGTCATGTCAAATTTAACCATGAATGAATCAATTAGATTGTGTTTTATGTATTCAGTTATATTAAACCATAAATATGGTTATTTTTTACTTTTAATCCAATTTTGTGTAAAGTTTAAACAGTGAGCAAATTAAATGATAATGTTGCTTCACACATATTCATAGTCAAACTCACTGAATTGTGGGATACAGCGTTTCATAATGTTTTTGCTAAATGACATGTAATTGTATATTTTTCTAGATATTTAATGCATATGGAAAAAGGTGAATGTTTGGCAACATGTACATACTACATACTGCAATTGTAGTATGAGTTGATTGCTACGCCAGACAAACCCACAGATTCCTCTGTCAGTAGTCACACGAGACACAGCTCACAGATGCATGATGGGATATGTGAAATCAGCCAGTGTGCATGAGTGTGTGTACTTGTGTGTGTATCTTGTTTGTGCCTGTGGCCGAGAACAGCTAATAGAAAGAGAGAGAAAAGAAGCAAAAGGGAATGGATGACAATTGAACACAGTGTTCAGACGCGGCTTAACCTTTCCAGGGTTTAGACCCCTGAGATTCATTCTGTTGCCGCTTGCATTAGAACAGTCAATAACTGTCTCCAGACCAGTGGTTGATTAACACCCACCAGCAAAACAGAGAGAAAACGCAGGACGAGATATGAAGAAGGCAGAGGAATAACCTCCTATCCAACATGAAACGTTCTCAGAACATTGGCTAATGT
>JAZGTI010018155.1:0-11796 GCA_036877585.1 Botia kubotai
GGCTTAGCACACCGCCCTGTGGAACGCCAGTGCTGAGTGTGATGGTGGTGGAGCGGTTGTGCCCTGACCTAACATGCTGGGGTCTGTTGGTCAGGTCCATGATCCAGTTGCAGATGGAGTTATTGATTCCAAGATCCTCCAGTTTGGTGATCAGCATGAAGGGAATGACTGTATTGAATGCAGAGCTGAAGTAAATAAACAGCATTCTTGCATATGTGTTTTTGTTGTCTAGGTGTGAGAGTACACAGTGCAGTGCCGTGGATACAGCATCTTCTGTACTCCTATTGCTTCGGTAAGCAAATTGGTGAGGATCCAGTGTGGGCGGCAGGCATTTTTTGAGGTGTGCCAGGACAAGACTGTGACATTACACAGTCACAGTGGTGCACTGCAGCTTATATATATATATATATATATATATATATGTGTGTGTATTTCATAATATTTATAAAACTTTTACATGCATTTATACATGAAAGAATATCACATTGTTAAATATGTGCAAATGTTTATAATGTTCACGTTAGACGATTGGTAAGTTATCATGGGCACCGCGACTTGTCCAGGAGACAGACACTGCTGTATTTAAAACATGCTCATCCACTTCTTTGAAAAACATAAGTGTCTGGTGAACTGAGAGAGAAAAGAGTAAACTTTATAATTACCTACACAATCGACTGACAGTAATAAAACATAACCGCATGTTATGTTTGAAAGGTTTGTTTTGCCTCCTTTTATGTATAAACTATAAATATTTTCCTATTACTTCTGTCACATGGGTCAGCTTGCAGCGTTTTCCATAGGGACCCTATACGTCAGTACGTTGACATAACGTTGAACATGACTGACTGAAAGGTTATGTATGTAACCATTTTCTCTATAGGAGGGAACAGAGATGTTACGTCCTGCCTGCCACAAGCCTGATTCACTGCTGATTGGCCGGGACACATCTTGGCTCCTCAGCACAAACCTGAATAAAAGTGAGCTACAGTCGGATTTATACACCCGCTTCTGGGTGGCTGTGACTTATATGCGAAAATTATAGGTTGTTCTGTGTGGAAGATTTTGGGCCAATAATTAAAATTTGTTTTGTCTAAATTCAGTAGTAGCGAAGCACTAAAGCCATATTGTTTTTGTTAAGACTTTATAATTTTTTTAAAGATTTTTATTTTATTTTTATTTATTAGATCCATATTGTTATTGTTAGTTTTCTTCACCTTTTTCCACTCTTGCGTCTATGGCAGTCCATAGAACCATGGTAAAATGTTAAGGTATTTGGCACACAGATAGAGGACACTCTGAAATGTTACAATAGCAATTTTGTCTCTACCTCAAACCCTCTAGCTTCGCCAACAGTTAAATTTTCATTCATGTTAATGATCATAACTTTTGACTCATAAGTCCTAAAAAAAAATTTTTTTTAAATGTTTTCCCTCTGATTCCTTGGAGCATGCAGATTCAACCATACCCTATGATGTCATTTTTAGTTCTGAAAATTTTAAATTGACATTTTGTATGTAGCATCTTGAGACACAATAAAAAGTTATGTAATTTATGTTGATTGCTTGAATCATTCTTTTTTAAATTTGATGGCAAGCATATTAAATGCACATATGTATATAAATAATGTATCTTTACAAAACCTTTGTGTATTGACTTTGTGGGTGTTATTGTCACAACATCCTCACAGCCTCATAAAAAATTTATGACACCTATTGGTCAAACATATAAGTAATATACACTTGTCCTAGAATTAAGTGCCTTACACAATTGGAATTCATGGATCATGACAACAGTTTCATCAAGAACTGTTTTTAAATTTAATTTTTAATTTTTTGCAAAACCTACTTTTTTTAACTAGTCCTAGTCTAATCAAAACCAAATCTACCGATGTAAAAAGTTTCTCTGGACTCTGAAGGTTAGTAATTACGAAATATAAGGAACAATTGTGATTCATGTTTGCAACGGAATGCTAAAATGGTCAAAGTGGGTGGGGCCACTTTTGGTTACATGTCTATAACTCAGGAAGGGAATCATATATGCTCACCATACTAGGTACACAAATGTACGAGTCTCCTTTGTGGTCATGTAAAAAATGCAGTGATAGGCCACCTGGTGATGCTATAACATGAAGAAAACACAAAATTGACTACAACTATTACAAAGTTACTTTGATTGATTTGAAAATTGGCATGCAGTGTCTTTGTCCAAGGAGTCATGATTGTATCTGTGCTGTCAATCAAACTTGCTCTTTATACAGCTCTAAGAATATTTAAAAAAAATTACTTTTGCGAACTAATCATTTGGAAATCAGACATGGCAAAAATTAACAGGTCCATATTCCCTATATGACACATCAGCAGACTATGAAACTAAGTGAGCTTATGTATGTTGTGATTCCAAAGTAGCATGCAGAATTCTGTGTTGATTGGGAAATAGCTACATCACATAGAAATGTTTAAAACTCTATATTTGTATGGTAAATTACCAGAATTTAGTGAATGTTTTCATTTTCATCTCTGTTTTAGGTTATTAAAGGCTTGCTAAATAATACATATCTATTTAAAACATAATATTATGCATTAAACAGTCCTGAGGTTCCTGAATCCTGATTATCTCTTCTATGAATGTCTCAGGCTGAAGCAGCGCCCGGAAATCGCCCACAGTGATAGGCAGAATGGCTGCTGCTCTGAACACATTGTTATGAATAAATCAATGCACATATTCCCTAATACCTGACATTCACTGCACATGATAATAGACTGCACATGCAGAAGGCACTAATGCAGAAAGGCATTGGTAAATATTTCACACAGGTAGAGAACTCAATTTACAAACCTCAATTTAACTTTAGAGTTACATAGGCTGAACCAGATTCAGCTCAAAGAACCATGGATCACAAACAGTTCTTTAAACCCGCCCAGAGACTGGATCCACTGTTGTGTTTTGAGAAAAGAGCTTCACAACAGTTTGATGTGCATGATGGAACATCACTTTTGTCTATTGAAAGCTTGGCCCTTCACAGAGAGAAATTTCAACTATATTTCAAATGTTTATGTTTTGGAGAAAATAGCAGAAGGATCATTCACACAGACTGCATTTCTGGATTTCTCTATTATGTGCTAATGAACATCTATACTGTTAAGATTTCTCTTATGGTTCCCTGGATATCCAGGTATGTAAGCGGGTTGGCGTGCAACACTCAGATATTGTGCTGAGGAGTCGCAGACGGTCATGACTCCCAGCGGTGCAGTTCACTACTTTGGCATGAGGGACACAATGTCTTGTTCACTATTTTAAAGGAACAAGGGTTATATATATATCCTTATCATTTCAGTTCCTATACAAAACTGCTTCTTTGTGCGGTTGAATGGCCACCTCACTCTTTACATCATCCATCATCATATATATGAGTTCAGCACATTTATTAAAGGTGAATTTGATAACACCCCTTACCCTGGACCCCTTTAGTATTATGTATTTTAGCCATATTCTGTTCTTGCTAGCATTGACCAATATGTGCCTGAAACGACATGCTTCATATGCAGTAGACAGCTGAGTGGCTTTTTATATGTCATAATGGCTTTGAGTGTGTATTTCTTACTTGAAAGACTTGGCAGTTGTGAAATGCATGGGGTAAACATATGGCATTTCATTATAGAGCCAAAGTATAGTGTGCATAATCTGCTCAAAGGCTGTCAAAATCTCATAGCAGACCACTTTATACCCCCTCTTTATTTGGGATCTAGAGATACACTCCACAGAGCAGTACAGAGATCTGTGTATTCCTTCCCATTTCTAATGTGATTTGATGTATTATGAGTTTGATATATGATTGTGCTGCTGGAACTGTGTATCTGTGAGTATAAGCAAAATGAGCTTGTCATATAATATAATATCATTATGCAGTACATTTTTATGCAGACATATAAATGTGTTAAAGACAAATAATTAAGCAAATGTATTGTACTGTGTCTGTGTGTACGTCATTTGGAAATGTTTAAGATCATATTGACATTTTTGAATATAGATTGTAGACCTGCATAATACAAACTGCGGAGGTCTAAGAATCTAAGAATCAGTATACTCAAACTACAATGGATGAAAACAATGTCATGAACATGAAATAAAGACATTTTAAATTCAACCAAAAATTATTGAATTAACAACCACCTCACCTTAAGTAGTCTTTAATTATCACCATGGAAACTGTCCAGCCATGCCTGTTATAGAGAGGTGCGTGCCTTTCCAAATCATGTCTAATCAATATATTTACCATAGGTGCACTCCAGTAAAGGTGTAGAAACATCTCAGAAATGATCATGCGAGTCACCAAAGTTAAATTTCAAGTATTGTTGCAAAGGGTCTGAATACTTGCCAATTTGATATTTCAGTTTTATCTTTATAATACATTTACAGACATTTCTAAAATTCTGTTTTTTACATTGTCATTATGGTGTACTGAGTGTAGATTAATGATAAAAAATGAATTTAAACAATTGTAGAATTATGCCTGTTTCACACCGCACATGTATGCAGTACATAAGCGGTGCATAAGCGGTGCGTATGCAGAGCTGAAGGCAGGCGTATCCATTGTGTTTTCACACTTGCAGCATTTGCAGCACATAGCTGAACTGCAAATTTTGTAGTGAAAACTCTATAATGGGAATGTCCATTACTTTATTTTACTTTAAAAATGCATTTAGAAGAAAAGACTTGTTCAGAAACTTATTTTATTACCAGTGTAGTTTATATAACTTATATAATTTGTTTTTGTTCTATTTCAGTATATATCAGTATAGTGCGAGTTGTAGATAGAATACATCGCAATGTATTTGTTACCGCAAAGGTTACGAGAAAGAATATGACGAAAACTTTGGATTTACCCCCTAAACCAGTGCAGGAGAGAATTTGGTGCATCTTGTCACTGAAGCTGCCTCACTTGCCTTTTCCTTAGCTTGCAAGTCTTTATACATCATGTGGATCATAAATAACTTTTTGTTGTTCTACCTCAATGATTAGACTACTGTTCAGGTGTACTCACATAGTTTTGTTTATGATTGTCAGTGTGACATCAGTTCTTCTGTCAGTATACTGCACATACGTATATATATATATATATATATATATATATATATATTATATATGGTATTATATTATACTTTAACCACGTTTTGTAGTTTTCTTAATTACATTAATCTTTCATCTTAAAATGCAGTAAAAATAAAATTAGTTTGGGAGGAAAGTGTTTACAGGTATTTGTTTTGTTTTAAAATTGCCAATATGATGACTGATATCATCAGTGTGCTTTTTTGTTAAAATTGCTAACTTTTCTCATCAGTCCATGTGTATTTTGACCATGATCAATGCACTGTCACTTCAAATGAGCAATAGCAGTGCAGCAAATGACTCGGTGAGAAATGATCGCTGCATTGCTACACCGTTCCTGCAACAGACCGGACACACCACATCCGTGTGCACTGTAAAAGCTCTAATCTGTTAACATAGGCGCCCAAAAAATACATGCTGCATACATTAACCAGCCTTAGTCTGCAAGATAAGAAAATACTTTGTAAATATATACATAGTCTTCCAGTGGAGAAAAAATTGGGAAATCTGGATCAACCAGGAGGGCCAGTTCTCATCTGGCACATTAACAAAGCACTGTTGCAACCAGAAAGAGGAATACTGTTGATTATTGAAATATTAGTGGAGAAGTTTACCTCACAATGATAAATGTATTGCACAAACTACTTGTTGCTTTTGATGTTATAGCTTAGAATGTTGAGTTGCAGACTGTGATTATGGCTCATGGGATCATGGTTCTCGTTGCTTCTAGTGAATGGAGGCTACAGCTGTGAAACAAGGCTTAGCATCAGGCTGAACCAGAGCTGGGTCTGTCAGTTTCAGATGTCCTCTGATGTCCTTTTCTTTAGGTGGGACAAGGCTAAGCATCAGGCCGGACCATGTATGATAACATATTTGTTTTGATAAAAAGAAAACAAATCATATTGAAACCTGTGAATTTTGTTTAAGAATTTGGTTCACTGGCAAAGTTTATTTGTGATTGTTTTTTTCTGGGCAATTTTTTAATCACCCAGCATGCATTGTAGATGAGACAGTCAGAGAGAGAATGGAAAATCTTCATAATGGTTCACTTTATAAGTGAAGAAATAAATAATAAAAATAGTGCATTATATGATCCTTTAAGAATCATTACCCCATTGTCCAGGTAATGTGTTCACCTTATACGAGCTCAACAACTTAATTTGTGTTACAAAAAGCTCCAATTATATTTGGTAATTGCACTTAAAGAAGCAACCCTCTCCATGTGATTACCTCTTGAGTGGTGGTCATCCACTATGTGTAGGTGAACTCTGAAGAGGATGACAGACCTCTGAGGAGGTTAGGGAATAACATCTATTGCATGACTTCACATCTATTGCATGACTGTACAAGACATAACGTACAAAATGTATGGACTATTTTAATGGTGGTTGTTTGTACTTTGAGACTTTTGCAGGAATTTTCCTAAAAATACTTTGTGAAGACTGCAAAAATCTTTCTTTTTTTTGTGATCCAAGGAGAATTTTTTTCTGTGTGTGGGGGGACTATTTCTTTAATGGAAAAACGTTAATGTTCTATTACAGTTTAATGTTTAAGCAGGAAACGCTTTCTCCAGACAGAAACACAACAGAAAGATGGGCTCCTTCCCGCCCATACATGCTTACTGTACACCATGGTGCTTATTAGCTCCCAATGTTTAGCTCTCATCTCCACTGAGAAGATGTGGGATAATACAAATATATTTGTTGTTTGCTGCCTTATTGTAGTGATTCCGATGGTGTTGGGGATGCACATAGCTTTACCAAGCCATAAGTAGCATACAAGTGTATAGCCACAGTAAATGGATTACAGGTATCCTGATAGAAAACAGCTCCCGCCTGCAGCACAATAGCTGCCCACATAAAAGAATTATAAGGTGAAGCTTAAAACCGTAAGAAGTCTTACTTATCACTCAAAAGGTGCTGTCTAAAGCTCAGTGACTTAATACATTTTTAAACTATTACGTTTCCAGAATTCCAGTAAAAAGCAGGCAAGCCTGCTTGGTGTTGCATAGAATTTCATAATGATGTTTACAGCAAGAGAGCAAAAGTGACATTGGGTTTCTCAGCAAGTGAGACAAATTTCGTCATCACCTTTGAGACTCTTTGCGCTGGTATTTTGGTGCCCAAAGAGTGATTTTTCTCAGAACTTTTTGAGACTTTGAGATAAACCTGATATTTAATTAAATTATCTTGATCAGATCTTAAGTTTAACGTTATTGCCTCCCTGTGATATATTGCTTAATTGTTTTCCTCACCTTGTTAGTCATTTTTGATAAAAGCATCTGCTTAATTCCTAAATGTAAATGTAATGTATATGTAAAACATTGTGTAAATATGAATATGTAAATAATTCATTCGTTTTAATTAATCATACACTACCTTGTTGTAAGTTGTTTAAAATACAGTGCCTTGCAAATGTAATAGTTTCCGGACTCTTATTTTGTAGTTTCCTGTTTTGTTCCATTTATCCCTTATTTGGTTTACTTCCTGTTATTAGTTAATTACGATCACCTGTTGTCCATTTATTTGTATTCCTATTTAAGTTCTCCCTTTTCATGTCACGTTGGTTGGTTATTGTGGATTCCGGTGGATAGATGTGACTTGCATTTCTGTGGATATTTGTGGATGTTTATATTCTGTTAACACTTCTGTACTTTTATGTTTCTACGTCTGAGTTTTAGTTTAACGGTTAGTGTTTGTATACCTGTTCATGTTATTAAATACCTTTCAGTTAATTACTCCTCTTTCTGCTCCCTCGTCATTGTTACTCTGTCGCATACAAACCCTATTCCGCTACAGACTTTCGCTCTTTGCACATCTAGAGACTAAAATTTTTGGCCATTCTTCTTTGCAAAATAGCTCCAGCTCAGCCAGATTGGGTGGGGAGTGTTTGTGAATAGCAATTTTCAAGTCTTGCCACAGATGCTCAATGGAATTTAGGTTTGGACTCTGTCTGGGCATTCTAACACATAAATATTTCTTGATCCAAACCATTCCATTGTAGCTCTGGCTGTATGTTTACATTTTCATTTAATCATTTAGCTGACACTTTTATCCAAAGCGACTTACAAATGAGGACAAGAAAGCAATTTCAGCAACTATAAGAGCAACAATGAATAAGTGCTATAAACAGGTCTCATGTATTCCAACACAGTGTAAGAAGCTGAATTGTTGTTTTTTTTAATAAAAGAAGTAGAAGTAGAGGTAGTGGCGGTTAGTTGATTAGTTAAGGAAGTGAAGACGAAATAGATGAGTTTTTAGTCATTTCTTGAAAACAGTTAATGACTCTGCCGTTATGAAGTTCATTCCACCAGAGTGAAAGTAAGAGTCCGGGAGAGTCCGGGAGAGGGCACATAAGTGCGAAGAAGTGAGAGCAGGTAAGGAGGTGCAAATCCAGTAGTCACTTTGAATGCAAACATCAGAGCCTTGAATTTGATGCGAGCAGCTGCTGGCAGCCAGTGCAACTGGATGAACAGCGGAGTGATGTGTGCTCTTTTAGGCTYGTTAAAGACCACTCTAGCTGCTGCGTTCTGGATCAACTGCAGGGGTTTGATAGTACAATCCGGAAGCCCTGCGAGGAGAGAATTGCAGTAGTCCAGTCTGGAAATAACAAGAGCTTGAGTTTTGCTGCATGTTCCAATAGGAAGGGTCTGACCTTCCTAATGTTGTAGACAGTGAATATGCAGGAACAAGCGGTTCTAGAGATGTGGTCAGAGAAGCTCAGTTGATCACCAATCATTAATAGAAGGCTTTTGACCATCTTGGAAATCATATGGATGGAGTAATGGTTGCCCCATCAATCTGGATAGAGAAGTTATGATGAAGAGATGGGTTGACTGAAACCGCAAGCAATTCTGTTTTTGCAATGTTGAGTTGAAGGTGATGGTCCTTCATCCAACACGATATGTCTGTCAGGCAGGCTGAGATGCGAGTCAGTACCGTGAGATCATCAGGGTGGAAAGAGAGGTAGAGATGGGTGTCATCAGCATAGCAATGATAGAAAAAGCCATGTTTCTGAATGACGGATCCTGGAGACGCCATGTAGATGGAGAAGAAAAGCGGTACAAGAATTGAGCCCTGGAGCACCCGAGTGTCTAGATGTTGCAGGTTGCACACCTCTCCCCTCCAAGACACCCTGAACGACCTGTCAGAGAGGTAAGATCTGAACCACCGGAGTGCAGTACGCCTAGTGATTTGAGCGTAGTCAGCAGGATCTGGTGGTTAACAGTGTCAAAAGTGGCTGACAAATCCAGCAGGATAAAAACTGATGATTTGGAGTCCGCTTTAGCCAGTCTGAGATCTTCAACAACCGAGAGCAGTGCAGTCTTGGTCAAATGACCTTTCTTGAAGTCAGATTGGTTGTTATCCATCAGGTTGTTCTGAGTGAAAAAGACAGAGACTTGACTGAACACAACTTTTTCCAGAATCTTGGCCATGAATGGAAGCAGGGATACCGGTTTGTAGTTTTTAAGTAGTGCTGGATCTAGGTTGGGTTTCTTTAGCAGTGGGGTTACCCTAGCCTGCTTAAATGTAGTGGGTAAAATACCAGTGTGAAGAGATGTGTTAACTATATGAGTAAGTGCTGGTGTGACTGCTGAAGAATTAGCTTGAAAGAGATGAGATGGAATGGGATCGAGCAGGCAGGTGGTAGGATGGCTGGATAGCATGAGTTTGGAGACCTCAGTGTGTTTGTGGTGTAGCTGCCGTAACAAGTATGTCAGTTTGAGGTGTGGCGAATTGAGCGCTGATTGTTGCAGTTTTGCTGAGAAAGAATGTAGCAAAGTCATTAGTAGTGAGTGTTGAAGATGGAGGTGGAGGAATAAGACAGAGGAGGGAAGAAAATGTTTTAAAGAGCATGTGGGAGTTAGAAGCATTGTTAATTCTGTGATGAAAATATGTCTTTTTAGCAGTAGTGACATCAGCTGAAAAGGAGGACAGAAGAGATTGGTAAGACATGAGATGTGCAGTATTTTTTGTACCACATTCTCTCCGCACCCCTGAGTTTAGAGCGATGCTCATGGAGAACATCAGACAGCCAGGGTGCAGAGGGAGTGGCACAGGCTGGCCTTGACGATAGCGGACATACTCTGTCTAGACATGATGCTAGAGTGTAGCAGAGTGTGTTAGTAGCGCAGTATCAAGTATAGTAGTTAGTAGTCAGTATCAAGTGAGGAGAGTTTGTCAGATGGAGGGAGTGCAGATGAAACCATAGCGGATAATCTAGTGGGTGATAGTGAGAGTAGGTTTCTGCGAAAAAACACCTGTGGTTGAGTGTGTGGAGGTTCGGGAGTGATTTGGATGTTGAGAGTGAGAAGGAAATTATTGCATGTGTGTAGTGGAGTAACCAGTGTTTCATTAGCAGAGCAGTGTCTTGTGTAAATAAGGTCGAGCTGGTTACCAGATTTATGAGTAGCTGAAGTTGGCACTCTGTTAAGGTCAAAAGAGGCAAAAAGAGTGTGGAAGTCAGTAGCTTGAGGCATTTCAACGTAGATGTAGAAGTTGCCAAGCAACACTAGAGGAGTGTCATCATCAGGGAAGGATGATAGGAGAACATCCAGCTCGTCCAAGAAGTGAGATGACAACTACATGAATGTGAAAGGGGTGGGTAATAGTAGCTGCATGAGATTCAAAGGAGCTGATAGCAGCTATAGATGGTCTCTGTGAGAATCAGTAGTCCAGTCCCCCCACCTCTCCCCGTCTGACGAGGAGTGTGGGAGAAAATGATTTTGGTGGAGAGTGGTGGCTGAGTGTGTAGCAGTGTCCTCAGGTTTTATCCAGGTCTCGGTTAGAGGTTGAGGTTAGAATGAGTAGCTATGAATGTAATAAAGTCTGCTTTGTTAACAGCAGACTGACAATTCCAGAGGCCCACAGAAAGAGTTAGTGATGTATCATAAGACATACGTACAGTACGAAGGTTATGAAAATTGTAACGCCTGTAACGTACATCACGTGATTTGCGAGTGTTAGTAACAACAGGAATAAGTAGACACATAGTATAAGTGCTTATGTAAGAGGTACAAAAAGAAGTCAAATAAAAAAATAGAATCAAGTGCTTAAGTGCTTTGTCTGTGTCTTTGCTCGGTGGAGGGTAAAACTGCAGGTAGAGTCGCTGGTCTTTATACTCGGTATATAGCGGTAAACTGATTGCTTATATACTCCCCTGAAACTCGCATTGATTGAATTCTGCAGGATACGCCTCTATATTAACCACTACAAAAGCTACCGAAACTCACGCGGGGGAGCGTGGGACCAAAAGCGACTTTTACACAAGCTATTATGGTAAACAAGGTAAAAACAAATACACTTCCTACCACTGCGCTACAAACAACTAAAGACAAGTCTAAATGTACTTACAAGCAGCTGGTCTCGTTGCTTAAGTGCTTCTCTTGTGTTTAGGGTCATTGTCTTGCTGGAAGGTGAATCTCCTTCCCAGTCTCAAGTCTTTTGCTGCCTCCAACAGGTTTTCTTCCAGGATTGCCCTGTATTTAGCTCCATCCATCTTCCCATCAACTCTGACCAGCTTCCCTGTCTCTGCTGAAGAAAAGCATCCCCTCAGCATGATGCTGCCACCACAATATTTCACAGTGGGGAAATAGAAAGTAGAAGTGGGGGTGTGTTAGTAAATTAGTCAAGGAAGTAAAGACGAAAAAGATGAGTTTTTAGTTTTTTCTTGAAAATGGCTAATGACTCA
>JAZGTI010018156.1:0-11795 GCA_036877585.1 Botia kubotai
CTTTGACGTCATTGTAAGTTATAATTCATAGCTGATTCGTAATTAAATTAATGACGTTAATTGTAGTAGTACATAACGTTCTGTACTTCTGTACTTATTTTGTTCTTTTGAAGAGTCTGTAGCGATTTATATGTCTAAATATTCCTTGGTTCCAGCTTATTAAACAAAAAGACAAAATGTAAAACATAAAAAGTATTTGTACACTTTTGGAAAATGTCTATAATTGGTGTACAAACGACGTCTGTGATGCTGCCAAGACACCTGTTCGAGACTAACTACATCCACCAAAATGACATTGGGACCAGTTAAAAAAAACCCAAGAGGAAAATATAGTAAATATAGCAAATATAAGTAGTAAATATAGCAATAAAACTGGGTGGCTGAGGTGTCCAAATACTTTTGAGGCCACTGAATTACTCGTTGTAAATCATATTGCTGACCAGCAGATGGCAGATTTGTCGCTTCTGTGAGATGGAGAGGTGACGGGAAGCGAGAACAAACCCCTTTTTAAGAAATGCATTTTAACCCCTTTTCACACCCAACATCCATGAATATTTTCATACACCCCTATGGATTCTTTTGGAGGCCAGAAACATAAAAATTCTCTCAAATGTATGTATGCCTACAGCAGGCTCATATTTATGAAATATACTGTAATAAACCTGAACTAAATTTTCAAGGATGTAAATACTTTATGACAAAATACATAAACATTCAAGTATGAAGTATAAAATAATTCATTTAGTTGTCCTGTTGTATTAGCATCCATTTCTTCCATAAAACAAACAAAACTACCATCAAATTCTAAAACCTGCAAAAATGCTCTTTTAACTTTCCAAAACTTGGAAGAGTTCTTCTGAATCTTAATTTTAATGTTTTAAGTAAGACAATAACATGAGACTATATTTCCTGAAGAAACAGTAAAACAGCACACCCCAGTCTTTTTGACCTTCTGGTCACTGGGTCCTGTTTTATCATCTGCCAGATGGAAATTGCATGTCCAGTTACTTTGAAAAATAAAAAAAATACCTCGCTTAAACAGACCACTCTGTTTAAAAAACTTTGAGTTTGAGCAACAACAATGAAACACACATCATAAAAACAACAGCCATCAATAGCTCTCAGTCTCCATGGTGATCATGACTGTTGGTGAATTATCATTGGGTGATCATAGAGTGTCAGAATATATTTGGTTCCTGTAAAGAGCCAGAAGAAGTTTATGGACACCATATGTCTCTCAAAAATCTGTGTTGGGCCAGCAAAGACTTTCACCTTCTGATGGTCAGCAGCAGATAATACCAGAAGATTTATCTCCACCAGACTGGGAAAACTGGCAGGAGGAATGGGAGGGACTGTCCTCTTGGAACTAAACTGTCTGTCCTCTCTACGGGTAATATTGCGTTGGTTTACTACCTAAGAGTTGTAATTCTGATCCATTCTCTTCAAACCCTCTCTCTCTCTCTCTCTCTTTCTCTCTCATTGTCTCTCTCTCCCTCTCTTCCTCAAGATTAATAGGACACACATCCCGAGTAAGAAATGCAGCCCTACAACAAAGCCAAATCCTCCATAAATCAGCAAGCAAGGATGACATCTCTGTTCTTCACAGCTATGATGTCATCCCATTGGGGCTGCTTGACGAGGACACAAATATGTGCTTTCATCCGATTCTTTCTCATGGCTTGCACATCTTCTGAGTGAGTGAACTTTTATCCCTTTTAGCACCAGGGCTTGACATGCTGGTTTGTATTACATAATGACTTCACACTCTCACTGTGATGATATATATGGCAGACAATAAAAGGCATGAAAAGATTTAAGGTCTCAGCGGGTGGAAGTCTGTGGAACATGTGTGTGTTATCTTCCATAGAGGAATAAAGGGACAAGAATCAAACGTTCTGCTTTGTCAGGCATTAATAAATAGATCCTACTTCCTACATGCTATAGCTAAACTAATAATTCGTGGCACTGACAACACCAGCTCAAGGGTTTGAAACATGTACTGATATAATGTTTATCTTAAAGCTGCAATCTGTAACTTTTTGGGTTAAAAATGAACAAAAGTTACTGAGCATGTAGATTAGATTAGATTCAACTTTATTGTCACTGCACATGTGGCTACAAGGCAATGAAATACAGTTAGCATCTAACCAGAAGTGCATTTTTACAGTGCAAATAATAGGTCTATATAACAATACTAAATAAATTTACGTGACAGATCAGAGTTCAAAACGATCTCCATACCCCAATTCACAACAGTAAGTTTATAACAAAGATTTATTATAAATCGAGCCAGTCTGGCTTTAAATGACTCCAACATACAAAATGGAAAGCATGTAAAGTAACATGTAATTTTATGTTTCTAACAGAGTTGGCGGTAGAGGGGCGAAAGTAAATTGAACTCTAAATTGCTTTGGTTAGAAGTGTCTGCCAAATGCACAAGATGTTAAAATGTCCCTATTAAGATGTATTGTGCATTTATTTGGCAAGCAAACCAGGCTAATATACATATAATGTGTAGGCTGTAACTAAATATTTTACACTCTAAAAGAGACGATTAAAAACAATAGCCATGGCATCAAAGTACACTGCTGGCAGCCGTCCCCTTAATAAACTACACTCCTGAATCCAGTTCCCAACCCCTCTGACACCCCGAACCACGTGACCACACTTCCAAAAACACTTTAAAAGACTCGGGATACCACCCGAATTCCCACATGAATGATTTCACACCTCTACCTCAAGAAATCGCCTCAGGAGCGGACACATAGACAAGAAAAGCGACAGATTTTTTGTGTGTGATGAAATACATTCGTTATACATATGCAAACCGCAGCCTCTAATATTCCGCTGCAGTATTGTTGTATATAGAATAGATGTTTGTTAAAGTAAGATATGGACAGATCTGTAATATTTAGGTGTGTTATCATTTTAAGTACCGTGCTGTCGCCTGCTGATGCTTTCCTGTACAACAACCGCTATGTCGGGTAAGCGTCTCATTCATTCATTCATTGCTGCTTAAAGTTTTGAGTTGTAGTGGAGTCTAGTGTCTATACTTGCGACTATTCGATTCGCAAACGAATCATTCTATTGACTCGATTCTTTAAAAGATTCAATTGAACCGATTCGTATAGTTCTTGTTAACGGTTATAGAACCGTTCTAAAGAACCGATTCGATAGCATGAATCAGACTGTCTGAGAATCCAGAGCGACGGGACGAGAGGGAGTAAGCCAGCAAAATACTCTAAAGTTTAAAGCGCACTTTGCGTTTCAAGCGTTTCAACATATAAAAGCTAAAGATCCGCCTGTCTCTACTTATGTCAACACTGGATTTATAAAACAAAGCGGTTTTAACGGGCCAACATTTTTTCTTTGCTGAAAAGCGCTCCTTAAGCGACATCTTCATCTGTGAAGTTAGTCTCGACACGAAGAAGCACGAAACGCAAATTTTTTTTATTTTTTAAAAATAAAAATAATCTACAAGGATTATTTTTGATCTGCAAGGAATTGCCAACTGAAAGACTTCCATCAGACTGTGATGGAATTGATCGGTCAACATTGTGGGGTTCTGCTCCCCTTTTCTAGGGCTTCAGTAGGCAGAAATGAGCCATTACATTGAACTTTTACATTAATGCATTTGGCAAATATTTTTATTCAAAGCAACTTAAGGTGCATTTAACGTATACTGTTATATAACATAACTGTTATAATAACATTTTTTTATCAGTACGTGTTCCCTAAGAATCGAACCCACAACCTTTGCGCTGCTAATGCAATGCTCTATTAATTGAGCTACAGAAATACTTTAACCTAAAGGAATGAAGCTAACAGAAACACATGGAATTTTTTTCAGTAAATCAGCATCGGAAAGGAGTCATTAGAAAATATGTGGAAATATGTGGAAAATAGAGGGAAAATACTTCACAGACATTCTGCAGTTTTGGAGCGTAAGAAAACTGTCTGCTTATATTTCTTCCACGTCATACACAGACATAAGTTTATAAGTAAAATTGCACATTTTTTCATATCCGTGTGTATGAATTATTAAAGACAAGAACGCTTAAAAGAGCTGAACACAAACAATTGTTTTCTACTTGTCAGGGAGTCATATAAACCCAAACAGTTGGCCTGTCAGCCACAGAGAAGAGTAATAGAGCAATAAATATACATCCCTGAACAGAATGTCTCATGCTTGTGGTTTTCTGAGATATCACAACTGACACTGTGATAGTATCACAGTTTCCTCTGTGATGTGATGTTTTGGCATTGGTGAACGGGAAACAACCTGACACACAATTTCTACAAATGTTTCTGTGATGCAGGATAAGGAATTTTGAAACATCCAAGTTATTTATAGCTCACAATAAGACTTGGATGCTCTCTTAAGATTTATAGGGTAACTTCCTGTCTTTTTAGGGCATTTAGGCCACTTTGTATATGAGTTGAAATGGGTGTCGCATGTACATCAAAAGTTACTAATTGGTTAAATAGTAGTGTTTCTTAAACATACAAATAAATGAATGATTAGCATGATCACGCGTGCATGTAATATGATTTTTACATCCAGTTCACGAGATTAAGTTTTTTTTTCATGCCTAAATGTCAGCCATCAATCAGTTTGTGTCCTCCACAGGGTCAGTCTTTGTGATTCCCTCTCCTATCAGATGGACGCCTTACATGAGGCTATAAAACGCAAGAATCAACACCTCCTTATGTATGCGAGGGTGTGAGGCCTGGTGCATTTGACCCAGCTCAGCCAAGAGGCATAACATCACTCCTAACACAATTTGTCCATAATGTGTGAGTCATTTGTCAGCTGGTGTCAAAGGAACCTTAGATGTTTCATTAGTGTAACATCAAAACAGTGTGCTCATATTTATTTTGGTCTCAAATTACTCCAACCTCTTTCATAATATGTACAAATTCATATTAACGTAACTAAATACATACCCTTAAACTACACAAAAATGTTGCTCACGTACAACACAATGCAGGCAGAGTGACACACTGATGACATTACTGCCATTACACCTTAGCAGAAGGAAATAAAAGGAATTGTTTTCAAATTTAAAACGACCAGCAACATGCTTATACTGTTTAATGCTTAAACTGACACGGTAGTTTCTATAATGTAGTTATTGAATTATTGCGGTTATTAGTTGTGAGTTAACCAGCACAAAAACTACAATAAATAACAATTTAACAATAATATCACATTGCTATTGTTATTATATAAATAACAATAACATCACATGTCATTTTGTACAATAATGTGTCAAGCATAACATGTAGTGATCTCTATTAAAAAGACCAAGACAATATTTACACAAAATATTTTAAAACATTTTCTCTCCACAAGAGATCCCAGGTAACTTTACAGTCATTCCTACTGTATATAGTCAGCCAATCTTCTTTAACCTGATTTAGAGCTTGGAGCAGAGCTTGTACCCTGGAGCAGAGGAGGGGTTTATTTCTGTGATGTGATGGATGAGCAGATATTGCATGACACCACACAATAAGGATTTTGTGGGAAATACCATCCAAGACATAAAATACCAGTTTGCCATTACAGGTGTGGCATCGAGCGCAATTTCCTTTGATTTCACCATTAGTGGGATGTGAATTTTGTGGTTTTTGGAATAAAGGGATAATGCTGGCGTGACATGCTCACATAATTACACCTCAAAAAGCAAAAATTCTACCTGGAGCATTTGCGTCACTTACAGCTTAAAAATAGAAGACCACTTTTAATGATGTAATGAGGTCACCTTTGGTGTGATTTGAATCGTTTTGGAGAAACAGCTTTTGCAGAGGAGCTGTGATTTGTCACTCAATAAAACAGTGGTCATTGGTTAGTTGTGCTACTGCTAGATACATTCATATTAATAACTAATGAGAAAGGCCCTGGAGGCATTATTAATTAGCAGTGACTGCTAAGGCAATTACTGTTGCTCGTAATTAGGGTATTAACTTGAGCACATAACCTATTCTGCAATGTT
This sequence comes from Botia kubotai, assembly GCA_036877585.1. NCBI lineage: Eukaryota > Metazoa > Chordata > Actinopteri > Cypriniformes > Botiidae > Botia > Botia kubotai. Next base: position 5,997 of record JAZGTI010018156.1, read on the forward strand.
AGATTCCCATAGATGTCCATAGTGATCAATGTGTAGTATAATGCAATGTAAGTCGCTTTGGATAAAAGCGTCTGCCAAATGCCTAAATGTAAATGTAAATAGTAGGAAGGATCCGAGCCATATATTTGGATCAGAATATACAGAGATCTGGGGGTGTGATATTGCAACCACACAAGATCGGAAGAAAATGTACCAGCACAGCACAATCATGCTGTTTATCATTGAACATATACAGTGAGTTTTGTCAGCTAGCATTGTCTTTTTACTGAAAGCATCCCAAACACAACATACAAGCATCCAAAACATGACATGCTGGTGACCACTCGCTGGTCTTTATAGCAGGGAATACGTGTTTTAAATTTATTTTATTAATTAGTAATTTATGTGCTCTTCAGATAAAAAATCTAATAAATCAAAGCCCAAAACTTAAATCCAGCACTCTTGCTTCAAAATTTTGAGTTATGGCGACTTCCCTGCTATATAGTATGCAAAACTCTGTACACAAAATGAGTAGTATATCTGAATCATCAGCATTTAAAACAGGCGAGAACAGCCTAACTGGTGCAATATTGCGGACACAGCCCTATTTGCGATTGACTGCTAGTTTTTTGCCTATTACAGAGCATATTGAAATCCTGCTGAAAACTTGCTGTTCTGTGATCTGTTTCAAGTGTCAGTTTTGCTTTCACATTGGCGATTAAGCATTTGTTTAATAATGCATCACTTTGGAGCAAGTAGCTGGAATTCCTCAGGCTTAGATAAAACTTGAAAGAATAATATATTCATAAACTCTTTAAAGCCCAGACTGTCTGTTCAAAATCCCTATTAATGAGATACCAAGAGTCATGCTTTAGATACATACCCAGCTTTAGTTTGGTCTAAGTTTAAATCATCACTGAATTTTGTATATTGCTGTTTATAAAATATAATTGAAATAGTTGCTTATATTTTGTCAAGGCAAATGTTTGCTTCCTCTGCTTGGTTTGAACATGGCTTTACTCTGTCACAGCTAACTAACGTTGGCTAATGTTATCTAAAAGTTCAGTCAAAGTTATCAAAAACATTCTTGCAGTAATGTTAGTATAATTATTTTAATGTTATGTATCATGCATGTCAAAAACATTATCCTTAAGTTGTTAGTTGAAGGTTTTAAAAATGTTACAGAATTAAAAAAAAATCGGATAACAATAGCAATACTGCTGTCTAAAATGTCTATACAATGTCTAAAAAACTGAACATTTTGGCGTTTTTGTTACATAATGGAAATGTTAGAGGAATGTTCCTACAACCTAAAATTGTTAGCTACAGGTTTTGCTTACAGTAATTGTAATCTTTGTTTCTGCAGTGATCAAGTGTTCCGAATAATCCCTACAAGCAACACAGAGGTTCAAGCAGTCAAACGTCTTTTTCAAAACCTAACAGTAAGTTTATCTTTTAATCTCTCTATAAACACTCACACCGCACATCACATTAGGAGTGTGAAAAGATCCGAAACAAAAACAAACCATATGAAATATAATGTCACCAGAGAAATGAGTTAAGTTGTGTATGTAATTAACAGCTAAATGACTAGTGTTTTCTGCTCTGTCATTTTCACCTACATATTTTTTTTTACCCTGAATAAACTATTATAAGCATCAGAATGCCATCATTTTTACTGTATGTAGTTTTTAAGTGTGTAGAGTGATTTTTGATAGACATTTTCCAGTCTGTGTGGTCATTACTGTGTCAATCTCAACACAAATATTGCAAGATCATCCTTCTTTTTCAAGGAAAAATGAGACGAGATTGAGCAGAAATATGCTTCTGAACTGGGATGACTTTGCAATTCCAGGTTGCTAGATTATAACATTGTTAGGACTACGATACACACAGTGACATCATCCCTGCCCTGCCTGTGTTTCTAAGGATGCTTAGGGCTAAATCAATTAAATGTGGCCAAACACAAAGGAAACTGGGAAAGATAAGCATAGAAGTTTGAACACATGCACCATGACTGATAAAAAAAGATGTACTGATACAGTCGTTTGAAGAAAACAAGTTTATAGGTTTATCAAGAACTCTGAACAAAACTTGCAGTATTATATTAAGTTCAAATCAAATTATATGTATCGATTTCATGTATTTAAGCACCTTATGTATCAATCCAGTGTGGTAATGATTAAGAGATTTAAAATACTATCAAGTTTGGAAATAATAACAGTAAACACGATTAATTTATTCTTTAAATTTGCCGCCTGTGCAAAGATGCCATTTGAATAACTATACTCTTTGTTGCCATGGGCAGTTGTTGTAGCCAAAGTCAACAGTGTGGTGACTTGGCAAACCTACAGAGCCCCGGCTAATGCAGATCTGAGGTCATGCTTCAGAGAGAACTATTTGGGCTGCTACAAAGGCCCCAGAATATGCTGGTAATCGGTTTTGTGGATCCACACAAAAACAGATTATTTCCGTCAGATGCTATGATCATGTGGGCTCATTAAAGCTTTGTTTCAAATTATCTGTAAATATTTGTATTCATTATTTATTTTTAGCTAAATGGAACAGACATTTTGTGTTGTTATAAACACAATGAACAGATACATGGAATACAGCTGGAATACCCTTGGAATTTTAAAGGGATAGTTAAACTGGAATTTTAAAGGGAATTTTAGGATGGAATTTGAAAGGGATAGTTAAACCAACAGTTTATTGGTCTCATCTTCCAAATCCTTATGACTTTATTTTGTGGAGCAATGATGTTTTGAAAAAATAAAATGAAATTACATATTGACCATAAAAGCAATGTGATTTGGTTTTGTGACTGAAATGTAAGTAATAATTCACTCACACTTACAGAACAAAACACAATATCTCAATTAGAAAGTAATGAGATTAAATATAGAGCAAACGAAGAAAATCTTCTTAACAATATCTCAAACTGTGCTCAGATTTGCCATACACCAAAGTCTACAATTAGACTACAATTTGCCGTACACCAAAGTCAAACAATCCCATTTTGTGTTCACTCGATATGATATTATGAACCTTTATCGGTACAAAACATAAAAAATATTTTTAGATTAATTGATCTAATCTAATTTCATAGCTCTATATTCAAAATGTATGCCATTAATTATATCATTTTAGGAAGAGTTTTAGAAGAAACCCTGGCAACAATGTTGATACTAAAACAAAACATAATGGAGAACAACTGGAAAGTAACATTTTGTTGTATGTGATCGTTTATATTAGATCAGGATTAGGTAGATGTAACTAAACAGTATAATTCAAATATCTGACAGGCAGTGTGATTTTCTGCAGGTGGACCTGTGGCAGCCCAGCAGCGCATCTCTGATTCAAGAGAACAGCTCAGTAGATGTTCACGTGGGCCGGAACAAGACGCATTGGCTGAGAAGACATCTTCACCAGGCACACATCCGCTATGAGTATGTATTTTCCCTCTCCTGCAAAGTTTTTGGAGTTCTGTGGGACAAACATCTCCCTTCAGGGACAATGATTCCAATGATTTGCATATGCAGAAGGTTCCAGAAAACGAAAGCATGATTCAAAGGGCTCTTTCAAGCGCCCGCTCCATCAATCATCCAGATCAAGTACAACAATGAAGTTTATCTCACGTACCGCAGCCAGAAGCACTTTCATTGTCAACTGTTTCCCCCGGGAGGCCTTTTCTAACTCTCCTTTTTTTGCTGCTCATCTCCTCGTGACTTCCTAAACAGACCTGGCATGCTGATATATTTGAGCACCTTTATAAGCAGGAGGGTTAGCCCAGAGAATTCTGGGTAATGAGATGCTCAGAGAAAGAAATATATCTGCCTTGTGCTTTGTTTACACTTGTTTAAAAATCTCCATCTATTTTGTTGGTCTTGACAGGCCGGCTAGATAAATTGTGGTTTTCTTATTCTTTCCTCTATTTCCCTGGCCAAAAAAGCCCCCAACAAAACAAGGCAAAGCTTAAGTTTAATTATGTTTCTTTCTGTTTTAACTTTGCTCAGTTCACAACTGGTTACTCAAAGATAGAGATAAATAAATCTAACCTTGAACAGTTTTAAGAAAGCTGTAAAAAGTACATAAGGTGGTTAGGTTTCATTTTTGTTAGCTTTAAAACTTAAAGTTCTTCATATTGCTCTTAAAAATAAAGGTTCCTAAAAGGTTCTGCAGACTATAAAAAGGTAAGAAGAAAACGGCTCTTTTATGAAATGTGTTTTTTTGCAGAACCATAAATGCAGAACCAAAAATGGTTCCTTTATTCATTTGCTGTGAAGAACACTTTTTTAGCACCTTTAGTTTTAAAAGATAATGTACAATAATTTACAAACCCCAACAGAGTCGTCAGGACCCCAATGGTAAGAACATGTCTAAATACTTTAGTTGGAACTAAATCTCAACTGTTAAAGCAGAACATGCATTTAATGTTTCCTCACTGACATTGAAGTCTTTCCCCAGGGTGCTTATTTCCAATCTCCAGACAGAAATCGAGAAACAAACAGGATACCGCTCCTCCAGAAAGCGCCGATCAGAATTCCAGTATGACTATGAAGTATACCATCCATTGGAAGAGGTGAATATGTCATTGAGCTCTGGGCATTTCCTAACAATGTTTGCTAGAATAAGAGAACGTAATTGCAACGTTGTAGAAAAAACGTAACAATAAAAGCTCCAAACTGTTAACGTGTGCAGCTACCAGCAGTTTCTGCTTCAGAGCTGCATTTGCATTCAAGAAATTGTAAACCACTTAAAGGCACATGACTCTAAAGAGAAGCAATTCTGGGAGGTCTTCTTCAGAAACATCTTAACCTATCATTAGACCTCACAGTTCTTCTGCCTCGAACCATGTGCCAACTTCAGCTGAACACACAAATCTCCTACAACTCCTGCTCTATGATTTAGTTTCATAACAAGCCGATGAACTGAACACTATTTGAGATCAGACGAGCGCTGGATTACATTCATCTGTAGTGATATAATATCTTTAGTATGCTGTCACACAACCATGGCAGGAATACATCTTTGAATGTTGAGTTCTTGAGTTCTTCTCTTGAACAAGAATCTTAAGAAAAGGGTCTCTTTTATCATTTACTCTTGAATGACATAGGGATAAGTAACTAATGACAGAATTTTTATATTTTTGGTGACCTATTCCTTTAAAGTTCAAATATTTTACTTCATCACACTGGCTACTTAAATCAGTAACATACTTCACGTGCTGTTGAGCAATTTGGCAGGTATCAACCCCCAGGGGAGTTGCACAGCAAAAAAAGTATGCCAAAAAATTAGTAGAAGACTTGTACAACAAAATGTGTATGAAATTCTGTGAATATCATAATATTTAATTATTCACTTCCTGCTTTAAAGCTTTATGTGAATATGACCTTCATAGTTAAACCTGAGATTTTGGGTCAAAAACGTCTTTCAATCTTCTGCCCAGATTCAGAGTTGGATGTTTGAGATGAACAGGACACACCCACATCTTGTGGACATGTTTTCTATTGGTCAGTCCTACGAGAGACGCCCCCTTTATGTGCTCCAGGTATGTATGACTGGAGAAACCTAAAATGTATAGGCACTCAGTAAAAACATTATGCTGGACCTACCGGAGCTTTTTATTGTCAGTTAGGAAAGAGAACACGCCCCTATAAGAAGGCAGTGTGGATAGACTGTGGGGTGCATGCGAGAGAGTGGATTGGTCCAGCTTTTTGCCAGTGGTTCGTGAAAGAGGTTTGTCTTCTGTTGTTTTGTTTATTTGTGTTCTGTTATTTAGTTTACATAACACCAGTATTTGTATATACATGATATATG
>JAZGTI010018157.1:0-11794 GCA_036877585.1 Botia kubotai
GAATTTCCTGCCCGAGTTTTTCCTCTGGGTGTTTCTAATTCTCTGACTGAGCCCTGATGCCATGTGTATTAAATATTAGAAATTAAGAGATATGACGAGTGGTGTGCCTTCATCCTAAATTTCTCATTATTTTTGTTTTTCTTTTATTTTTATGCCCTTTTAAAAAAAATTCAATTCTCACTTGCAGTGGTTGTTAAAAAAGGTTGTTGAAATATTTTCCTAGTTGACTGTTTGTTTTCCTGCAGAATCTCCCCCCCAAAAAAAATGACTTGAGCTCCCGCCCACCAGCAATTTGTCCGTGCAAGAGTCGTGTGACCTTGTAAATACTAGCAGTGGTTGCTCATTTAATTACTACTTCATGTATTTATGTACTCTCAATACAACCTGTCATGACGAGCTGCATGCTGGACTGAACTGTTTTCACTAAGGAGTATTTAAACTCTGTATTAGCTAATAAAAGCACAGGTCAGTTGTTAGCCTCTCTGAATCTGCAAAGAGACATTTGAATGAGTGGAACTGATAATCCACAAAAACCACAAAACACACATCACACTAGTTTACCAGTTTCACACACATTTAACCCACCTTAAATGATCACCTGTTTTGTGTTAGAAATTATTAATATTTTCACACAAAAAAGACCTTGATTGGATATAACAATATAAATATTATATAAGTGATTTTACATGTTTTTCCTCCTACAGCATCTCAAGCTGTCAATGGTGTCTTTCTTTGTAAACAGGTACATTGACATTTAAAAAAATCTGGGCAAAATTATTGATTGCGAGGGATTCATTCAGACAGGATTTTGCTTAGATTATCGTAGTTTTCAAAATGTAGTAATCATTTCTGATGGATTTTTTACTATTCTACCAAAGAAGTTTGGTTTAGGGACAATAATAAATGTGTACATAAGGCATAATTTGAAAAATAGCAAAAGATGATAAATGCTGATGGCATGATACCAAGCTTCCAGTTATGATGTGACCTTCATATAAAAAGCTGGAAACTTAGTAAGTAAAATAAAATCAGTATATATCTTCAATATCTAAAGCCATCTGTAATGAAATGTTATAACAAAGCCATTGGATTACAATTACAGTCACAAACAAATGTGATTTTTGTTTACTTATGGTAGTACAGTTTAGCAGACATAGATGTTTTGTCAAGGTATGAGAGAATTAAGATAATATAGAATAAATATAATATAGAATAATATAGAAAGGTCTTTCTGTTTGTCTCCCTAACAATATACTGTACATACCCTGTACATCAATCTTAATTGACAAGCCTGATACCGTCACTATGTGACATGGTTTTGTCTCACATTTGTGACAATGTGAATGTGGACAGGATGAATGGTAGGAAGAGAGAGAAAGAGGGCTTTCAAATTATTCCATAAATCAAAACAGAAGTCCCACTATTTCCTTTACAGCTATTGAATATGAAACCAGATGTTGCCTTTGTACACTTCTTCGTTGTTGTTTTTTTCCGCTTTGCTTTTTTTCCCTGCAGTGAAGCAAAATGTCCTGTCTGCCCGGGGTGCTGGTCTGTTTTGAGTTGATATGAGGAGCTAGTGAACCTTTGACCAATCCATGTCAGTTTTCTCAACATCCTTTACCAATCTCTCTACCCTTAAGCATAACGTCTGCGATCTGACAAACACAAACACAATGTCTGCATCAGGAAATGTTTATTCAAATTATGCTTTATTGTGTCACCCATTTGCGAGTGTAGACAAACTCCGACATCCATGTCATACAATATTCAACATTTTAAAATTTCGTCGTTTTATTAAGACTGTATCTGTATTGTAAAACCAGTATATTAACCCTATAGGATTCCTCTATAAATATTACAGAAGCCCTGAGGCTATAAGAGAAAGTAGCCAGCAGTCAGGTACAGTAGGTATAGCATAATATCAGTGCAGATGTGTCAGAATCTATTGATCTAAACTGTGCTTGTAAGTGGAGCAAACATCATCCATTCTCAATGGTTCCTGAGTCACATCTGCTCGCATGTTGGCGCTTTCCTCTGTTTGATCAGAGAGATTTTGCACCAGCCTGTTCAAAGGGATCAGACGTTACTTTTTGCGGCTAATGCTAAAGCAAATATTTCTCTGAGGTCGTCCATGACTGCTTACAGAGCACATGCTAGTGCTGAAATGAAAGGAAATACAGTATTTCCCCTCTTTATTTCCTCTCTCTGTCTTTCATATGGACCTAAAGCAAATGTTGATGTTGAATTCAGATAGCACTGATCCCGGGAATCCTGCAGGGACGGCGGATCCAGTATATTTGTGTCTTTATTTGAGTTTAGAACATGGAGCCTTTGAAAAATAAAGCAAAATTGGAAAGAAAGTGGTAAAAATTGTAAAAGGAGAAATGATGAAATGGTAAAGGCCATCTTTATTTTATTACCAAGTTTTTTAAGGGGTAGGTCATGACCCTAAAATGGGTCACAGGTCACAGACAGCAAAACAATAATAAATGCATGATACAGTTTAAAAGTATTTATTAGTTCAAAGTGACTTACAAATAAAAAAGATCACATTCAATTTGTCATACGAGCCAATAATATTCATAGTATACAATGCCAACTGTATTCAAGATAGCATAAATAAACAGGCTTATCAACTGCATGGTACTTTGGCTCAAATTCATCTGTCACTTAGTAGAATCTAGCCAAATTAGGCAGATGCTACATAAACAACATATACAACAAATACATCTACATTAAATACGGGTTCACTTGCGGACAAGAATATACATAGTGTGTGCCAAAACACAATGTGTTTTGCCCGGTGGATAATGTTTCATGCCAAGAGCTTGAAACTATCGAAATCTGAGAGATGTTTAGAGACCAATATATGAAGTATAAAAGTATACGTTTGTTAGCTTTCTACACTAAACAATTTTAGTGTCGGGTGTTTAATGTTAAATCCATCTGTGGAAATCTAGTTGACATCCTCCTGTTTAATACACCCTGTAATTCTCTAGGTATAAACAAAGGTCTAGTCAGATATGTTATCTGTAAGATATAATATATGTTACAGATACAACACCACAGCTCTTCAGCACCAAAGCTATTCCAAGGCATCAACCCTCGTGCGTCATTTTTCCAGAAGACAATGTCATTGCGCTCAGCTTTAAAGAGTCTTAAAATTGCTCAAGTTTATATGAGGGACCCGTGCTGGTATGTCGGTCGAGTAGAGTCAGGGAAGAGTCGAGATAGTTCTCAAGTCTCAGCTGCAACTGAGTATTTGGGGAGGCATTTGCATAAAGAGCAAATCCCTGCAGTCCTAACCTTAAGAAAGCCAAGCAGACAGGACTTCCAAACAAACGCTCTGCCAATTAAAGCCACTATCCACACTGTCTGCAGCCAGGAACACAGGCTCCCCGTAATGACTCAGTCTCTCCATCTACATGACAGTATGACAGCAGACCTCTCCCCTGCTCAGGGAGCTATTTTAATTGGTGAAATCTCTTGGGAGTCTGTATTGAGATGTGGTCATATGGGTTGGTGCTTTTCTTCGTCTTGGTCGCCGATTTATTTTGTGCCCCAGTTTTTTAGTTAGAGGGCATATTTTAGATATTAGGGGCTTCAGGTATCACACTGATGATCAGGTGAGATAATCAAACTTAAAATGGGGTACGGTGGACTACATAATGATGGGTTTGTTTGGAATATGAATTGTGATTTTGACCTTCAGCCAGGACAACACACTAAAATATCTCCAATATTAAAATAGTAGTTCTCCCAAAACTAAAGATTGTTGAAAAGCCACTTCCTGGGTCCTGTCATGCAACCACATTTTACAATGACCACAGGCTGTCAAAGTCCAAAAAGGACAAATAATATATATACAAATAAATAAACCAATAGAACCATTAAGATCATTTGTATGACTTCAAAGTCCTCTGAAGCCATATTATATTATATATTAAAAATATATAATATATATTTTGTGTGATCTACTCATTGAAAATCAGAATAAATCTCTAACAAAGCCTTTTCGTGTTCATGCCCATGGCATCTGCACATCCCTGATGCACACTGTTTTTCGATTCTGGCACAAACTTTGAGGAAGGCAGGAATATCAGTGAACACTGTTTTCGTATGTTTCTCATAAGACAGAGGTATAGCTTTAAATTTGCAGGATACATTACCTGTAATGTTTTATATATACATTTACATTTGGACATTTTAATCCAAAGCAACTTACAGTACATTCCAGTTATACATTTAAGTATTCGCATTCCCTCGGAATCGAACCCACAACCTTTGCATTGCAAAAGCAATGCTCTACCAAATGAGCTACAGGAACACATATTGCAAAGCGATTACTTTGATAAATAAACTTTTGAGTGAGGCATGTTTACAAGATTTACAGTGCGCTCAGAATATTTATTGGATCAGTATGTTTTCCATGGGAATCCATCTACTATCTATCTACAGGAATCATGTCATTGTCCCTCCTACTGGAACTTGGTCTGCCCTAATCATTTCTGATTACATCATGTAACCCTAGATTAGATTTCTATTACAAAAGGTGGTAAGACGTTCATAATAGCAGTTACAGAGAGAAACTCGCAGGCACATGAGAGGCAGAGGGCAAATCAACATAGAATGATTTACATGTTTTGCTTGAAAGAGGATCTCACCACACAAAGGAGTTGATCAGCCACTCAACACTGATCCCTCTACAATTAGACACCAATGAGAAGGAAAATTAATGTCTGCAACTCAACCTAATATTAATGTTTAGATTTGAAAACCACTAGGTTTCAAAATCCAACCTGATTTTGGAGGCTTTAATGGTCAATTCTACCATTAGTTTACCCCATGATGTTTCTGTAAATAAATTAAATGTTTTTAACAAGTGTCCCACTTGTTATAAAGATTCTATGAGATCAAAATTACCATAGGTTAGTAACTTTAAAAAGATTTCAAGAATGATAATCTAACCCTCACTAATTAATGTAACTGATACAAGTGAAAGACATTTGTATTAAACATCTGTTGCGACATGAGCATTTTAAAACAGTCTCAGTGGAAAATTGACCTAATAAATTGTTTTAGTTTACTTGCGATGAAGCTGGAAATAGGACCAACAATTCTGATGACTCCTCTTCTACCAATTTTGGAACAATGCTCTCTAAAATGAGAATAGCTCTTCCTAAATACAAACTTGTACATAACAAAATCATTATTCATGACCAAATCTGTTGTGTATTTAAAATGCAAACGGGACAAGCCTTTTTATATGCTCCAACCAAACTTACTGCTTCAACTGTAAATACATCATCAACACAGGAAATAAACTCTTTCAGTGATTGTACCTAGTTTCTCATATCAGGATTGTGAAAAATGAGAGAAATTATGAGGCAAACAGATGTAAAATGTACTTTTGCACGTGCATTTGTGCATTTTTATTTTTGTGTTGATAATAAGAAGTAAAATCAACCCGATCGACACCTCACAAAACTCAAATGTGACATTTATCAGTGCTGTTTCCCCCACAGTCCTTTGTCACGTTCTGACAGAAACGTTCTCCTTGACTCTGAACTGAACTAAACATCCAAATGCTTAATGAGTTTTTAAATATCGGCACAACAGTGCCCTGTCACTATGGTGAGCTTTTAATTTACCCAGCAATTAAGCGCTGGCTTTCATTCATCAGCGCTGGTTTGTCTGTTGGGAGACTCACCACTGTTTATTGATGGCTACCACGGAAACGCAGCAGCTAAACGAGCTCTCCCCCAGCGGAGGTCATTTCTGCCAGCTTCTGGAAGCTAACGCTAAACTGACACTGGAGATTAATGGGGCTGCAGTTGGCCTAGCCAGTTACACCTTAGATACCTGCGGATATCAGCAAACGCGACAGGGAAGCTCTTTAACAGATATGATGGATATTTTTGAGCTCCTAGGCCGCATCCACCATCTGTTTCCAAAACAGAGACATTTTTCATGGGAATAATAGGAAATCTGCCTGTGTAATCGCTGGGTAGGACGTAGAGAGTGTTTGTTTGTTCTTGTTTTCAAATGCCTGAGAAAGCAAAGTGTCAAAGTAGTATAAGGGGAATCATCACAAACAGGCTGTAAATGTCTCATTTCAAAAGGCTAAAACATGGTTTTAAGTACAAGGGGATTCATCATGTGTCTGGATACTTTAGTCAGGGACCAAAGTGTAGATGGCATTAATCAGATGAAACATCATCCATCTGTAGCACCAGTGTCAATGATGGATACATTGAATGCTTAAGCAGCTCTCACAAAGAACATCTCGACCCTATGACCTCCATGTGTATGGTGATGCCTTCATGCGGCATATCCGACTTTAAGGAAAAGCCAGAAACTGCTTCTTTCCAACATATTCCCATCCCTCATCCCAACAGACACGAGATGACGGGAAAAGTGCAGGAGAAGAATATTCGGTCTCCCTTGAGAAGCCAGTAATAAATTATACTTTCATCTACTGAGCGAATCGTTTGAGGTTCTATCTATCTCTCTGTTTTATCTCCTCACACCCCTCACTCTTCATCCAAGCCCTAGCTGTCAGAAACCACCTGCCCATGTTTTCTTATGCACTGTTAGTCTGCACGGACTCAGAGCATTTGTCCGGTAGCACACTTGAGAATATTGGTTGAATGGGGCCATATCCATTTAAAAATAACAAACATTTGTATTTTGGATAGGTTTTGTGGTTATTGTAGATGTTTGTTTGAACACATTGACACACATTTTCATGTCTAAATTTGGTCATTCCAATTAAATGACAAATAAATACACTTAAGATGCCATAAACTCACTAGGTTTGTAATAGAGAAATTTATGTTTTTCGTGCAATGGTGGTGATTACTGACTGTTAATTCGGTTTAGATTTTTAAACAATTAAATAGTAAGTCATAGAGTATCATACATACTGTTTTAAACTACTAATTTATAAAAGGTTTTTTTGTTGGTTATGTCTTATCTCACCTATGAACCCAGCATTTTTTCCTCATAAATAAGAGCATGATGCCCATGTTTGCATTATTATATCACTGCTGAATCTCCTTTATTTAACGATAGTGACCATCACAGTATTCTGAAAAGCTTTCCCTGTGTTTATTTGTTCTTATCTTAAAATCGTTTTTATTCAAACACACATTTGGAATACAGACAAAAGATTATGTGACTAATGAAAATTTGATGTAGCTAAAAAAGACAGATTGAAAATCCAAACAAAAGCCTCTTCATCCCTCAGCACACGTTTTTTCTTTTGTTGCACATTCACACTTTTTTCCAGTGCCCTCAATTAACACGAGCCGTACACATATTTAGTTACAAGCAGTGAATCCTCACATATTTGATTCAGTTCATCTGTGATGTCCTTTTGCGTAGCTTCACTTTGTCGCCGTTTACAATAGACGGCCATTCATCTGCATCTGTCTCTTTCAATCCCCCCCACCCTTTTATTTTGCTTCTTAACCTTCGTCTGATTCATACAGACTTATCGCCCTTGGGCAAAGCCAGTGGCATTTCCATAGCAACCGCCTGCCCCCTCAAGCTCCATGGATGCCGTGGATCAGCTGAGTTATCTCTCTTCTCTTTTGTAAAACTCTCTCTCTTTCTGTCTGTCACTCTCACTCTTTCTCTTTTACTTCCTATTATCAGTGCACATAAAACGTGCATAATGCTCCTCTGTCCTCTTTTTCTCTGTATCCCACTCTTCTCAGATGCCATTTTTCAGCGAGCAACCCTGAGGGCAGCCCAGGATGTGAAGCTTGAATAGAGTCTGTACTGACATTTAACGAATGTCACTCCAAAATGCTGATCACAGAAGGAGGACACCCCCCCACCCACCTTAGCTTTACAAACGATCACATTTATGGTATAGCTGTTATATACATTATGTATGTGCATATGTCCCATATGATATTCTGTTCCTTATGAAAATATTCTTATTGTACATTCTTACAATAATGTTTCTGTTGCTGGTTAATAGCATATGTTATGTTTTGGATGCTGGAATGCCGGTATCCCAACCAGGCGCCTCAACAAATTTAACCGACAAGACTTCCTTGGTTAACCAGCCTTCATCAGAAAAACCATGCTTCTAAAAAAATCAACATAAACCAGCTGATCTAAGCTTGACTTTGCAGCAGGGCTTTTATGTGCTCTAGTAAATAATTACATGCACTTGATTGATATCAACCAGAGTTTTGACAGAAAGTCGAAAGTACAAAGTTTGCCAGTTATGAGGATTTTATGCATTTATTAAAATATTTACTAGTTAAGTATCATTGTGTGACATAATACCTGCATTGTATTATGTCTCATGCCACTGTAACTGTCATAGAAGCTGAATGACTGCAGAGATTCTCATGCAGGTCATACCAGAACATCATGTAAAAGCTGAGAGACTAAAAGCTTTTCTCATATCTTACCTTATTCGGTGATAGACTTAATCTCTTATTGAATATATTTTATTCCATTGGTACTTTTACTGCATTGACCTCCTCGTCATTGGCCTGCTTATATAGAATACCGTTAAAACAAATGGCTTATTTGGCGAGCATTTGATGGTTTCCATTAACAGCCCACTTAAAGCAAAAGTATTAGTGATGCATTCTGAGACTGTCAAGAGTTGTTATGCGAAACAATTTTGTCACCCTGTTGTGTTTACCAGCACAGACACCCCCACAATACACACAAGCAACATATACACACACACACACACACAATTACAAACAAACAAATGTTGTTATTTTGCCCTCCACAAAAGTCTTGACCTAGACAGAGCATCATGGCCAGTATGAGAGTGGTCATTGTCTAGCTGTCTCCCACCTAGAGTGCTTCACCAACTTTCAAGGACTTATAAGAGTTGCTGACACTCTAGTTTACTTTCCCCTCTATTCCTGTGCAGTAAGTGGGCAGTTACCAGCTAAACACTCTTGGTCAGGTGATAAGAGTGGGCTGCTCCAATTCTGCTCCAGTGGGGTGTTGGCCCCTGATCTCTGAGAGCCGTTCGATAGCTGTCCAATGATGGCCAGTTGAGAGTTTAATCCACCTGTCCTCTCTTTGTGGTCTCCTGAGTGTCTATAAACCTCTGACACCACTAGAAGCACCATTTATGAAGCAGAAATCCAGTTTAAAATACATCATTGTCAGATATTACCTCAGATAGGGTTTTCTCATTTAAGTACATAAAGTTATTGTGCACCCACACAGATATACAGCATACAGCTCTCTTGACATATATTCTCCATAATACCAAGATTACAGTAATTGTACTGTGTCATTAGAAATGTAATAGAGCTGTAAGGAGCCTCTGAGAGCCAAGTTCTCTCAGATTTGAGATGTAAGTATAACGGCATAGAATGACCCAACTGTGTTTCTTCAGTAAAACATAACGAGCAGCCTGTTAAGGCTGCGACTCCAGATAAAGTTAATGGAGCTTGAATTGAGCTCCTAATTGCCCTGTCTGTGTTACATTTATTCAGCTTCACCACGCCAAGCAGCTGCGAATGGCAATCCAGGAAAAGATACCACAAACTAGGGAGGAGATGAGGAAAAATGGAGAGAAGAAGGCAAGGAGGACTCGGAGACATTGACAGCAAAATGGGTAGAGTGTTTGTTGGCAACTTAAGTCGTAGCATGTTATGGCATTCAGAGCATACTTTCCAGTCTTAGCTGTTGTTCCCCGCCAGAAACTATTTGAGATATGACAATTGAGAACATCTGATATTCAGCAAAACACAAACGGTCCTCCGTGTGGAAAAGTGCCAGTGGCGGCATGGGAAAAACAGGTGCATCAATTCTACTGCACACGTATACACGAAAATCACATAAACAGATTTTTAAAAAAATCTAGCAGATGAGGCACTTAGCTGGCTCTTAAAACAGTGTGTCGTTCTTTCCATGCCCCGTGATGGGTTCACACACTGCAATTACACACACAATTAGAGTTACACACACATTGCCATGGTGGCTTTGTTAAAATTGTACTCTTTTATGCATGTATGTAACTGGAGTTAAATGGAAATGTATGTTTTAGTCATCAGTTTTGTCATTTGTTATTTGAAATTGATCATTGATTCATATTAGATCAAATGGTAATGCATGCCAAAACAGATGTGACATGGGAAGGTGACAGGCGATGAAGGCCATTTTTTTCTGTTAATTTGAGATTTGACAAAAACAATAATGTGACATTACCTTAAAGAAAGTAGTTTACCTTAAGAAAAAGATCACCCAATTGAAAATTCTGTTGCCTTCTATGAAACAAAACAGTTAATTTGTTAATGTTATAATGTGTGAAAATATAAATATGAAGTGTGTGTTAATATTTTATCCTGAAGAATGTTTCATTTGTAAACTGAAAGTTAATGGGATTCAGAACTTCCGGAAAAGTAATCCATAAAACTTCAGTGGTTTCTAATCTCTGATCACTGTTCCAATCATCTGAACACTCAGATTGTTATTTCAACCTAGAATGAAAACACCATTAGCAATGAGTGCCTTTAGCTTAAATTCACATGGAGTTGTATATTAATGCTTCTATACAACAGGCTGGCAATTCTTTCTCCATGTGAATGTAATGTATGACTGTTCTAACAACATAAATGGTGCATAAACCATAATTTAAACTAAATCAAATAATCCGCTCTCTGTTGTCCGAGAGTCATTACAGTTTTTATATGGCCTTTGAATTATGCTACGTATCCTGCCCCTGCTCTATCATTTCCTAATATCCATTTGCTACACTGGTTTCTAATTCCTTGTAAGCAGCCATTATTTCTCGTTCTCTGTCTCTAGCTGTGTGTGCTTTGCATGTGCATTGTGCCACAGCGTCATGTGGCTCTATGTTAGGTCCCTCGTCCCTGGCAAGGGGTCCCTTATTTAGCGGATTAGCCAGCACAGACGTGGGCTTGAGTCCAAAGACTCATGGTTTTGCTGTTTCAAAGCCCTCTGGATATGGGGGAAATGGCCCTTTGGAAGCGGTGCCAAGAACTCCAGCTAGCCTGTTGTGTCTGACATGTTGCCACGGACTCAGTAGGAAACCAATCTGACAACATTGTTGATTATTTTGCGATTAGTCAGTCATCTCTCCAGAGTCAACAATCAGAGGTCACGTTGCGAGAGGGAGAAGTTATGGCCGTACTGTAACTTTTGCCCTTTTAAAGAACATGTGATTACTTCTAAAGCTACAGGCTTTCCTGTAGCTCAGTGGTTAGAGCATGACAACAACGCCAAGGTCATGGGTTCAATCCCAGGGATTGCACATATTCAGAAACAATGTATAGTATAATGCAATGTAAGTCACTTTGGATAAAAGCGCCTGTCAAATGCATAAATGTAAATGTATTAAATGTAGCTCCAACGTAACTTAAAGGCATTAGCACGCTAAACATCTTGATTTTCTCAGCAAAACAACAATTACTGTCAACTGGATTACTATATTTTTATTCTGTTTTTCAAACAGTGTCCATATGCGGTCAAAATCAACAGGACTTAGAGGTCAGTCTAACCGCTTCTGTTTGAGCACTTGCACACAGCTCGGAGGAAGTTGTTGCTCACCGTATCAAGGGCTTCCTCCTCCACATTTGCTCTTCCTTGAGTCTTTCTGTCAATCAATATTCAGTTACTGCAGAAATGAGGGGCTTGTGAACCTGCTATCATGCAAATACATGCTCTGTGATATTGTTTTCATAACTGCTCTTGGTCAGCCCACATCCCTAAACAATTGGTCATCACTTCATAACTCAAGAAAGCAGAGGATGTGTATCCTTCGTGTTTGTGTGTGTGT
>JAZGTI010018158.1:0-11794 GCA_036877585.1 Botia kubotai
TGCAGCCCATAGAACGGTCGTGTTTTCCCTGTTCCCTGATCTGTCCGTGATGTGGCGGTCATTTTAATGATCCTAAATGTTACCGTGGTGATATTCTTATGATGTTTCTGTATTATTGAACCTCGACATTCTGAGGAGGGAGATCCGACAGAAAGTAGCCGTGTGCTACTTTACTTTTTGCTGTTTTCCTGAGGTATATACATATAGCAGCAAGAAAATAATAATAATTCAAAAAGCGTATTTTGGATGTGTGGGCTACATAAAGAATATGGCATTTTCCTTTCGTGTAAATTACAATTTCAATGCGAATTCTGTAACTACAATAAAGGTAGAATAAGGCTAGCAAAGTTAGGACCGAATGCAATGATTGGATGGACGTTTCATAGTTCTGCACGTTCCGCAGACTATATTTAGATGTAGACCACTTTGGGATGTGAAGAGACTATTAACCAGCATAATAAAAAACATTTATGGAAAACAGTAACCCACACTGCCTTTAATTGTCGTGATTGCAATATTGAGGGAAATAATTAAGGGAAACGATGGACAATGTTATAAATGCACAGTGCAGCAGCGATTCAGTGCATGTAATGTCTGGTTTGATTGCGGATCTTTCCTGAATAAGATTTTGCACAGACGTGGCAGTGTTTGGTAAATTCACCTTATATTGTTACATTGTTTGTTGCAGTTTGTGTGTTTTTGAAAAGATTGGAGATGTTGTTGATCTGCAGACGTCACCCGCAGGTCTCCTGCTTTTGGCCTCAATGCAGATGGCTGCAGGGTGAGAATGAGGACTTCCTGGCAAACTGACCGACTCGCCTGTCTTCCTGCTCCAGGGCTCGAATCTCTGTATTTAAATCTCTTTCTTTCTCAGTTCAGTCAGGCAATCTTCCATTACTCTTGGCTTTAGATTGTAGGAATGTTTCCATAACGCGACAGAAATGTTAAAAATGTTATTTTAAAGGTTCTAGGAACGTTCAAAACATTCTTTTTTTTGGACGTTGCTTGTTATAGGAATGTTAATTGTGTTTATAGGAATGTTAATTCAATGTTAATTCTGTAATTCTTTTAAAACATTCCATTGACAACTTATGAAAAAAATATTTCTGATACAACGTTAAAAAGTTCTACCAACGTTACCGCGAGAATGTTTTTTGATAACTTTCTGAACATTCTGAGAACGTTCTGAGAACGTTCCCTGTTAGCAGGGTAACCCTTCTGCCCCTGCCAGTGAAACCAGAGCAGCAAACTAGCCACAAGTAATACTCAACCCCTCACACACACGCAGTTGCTCTGGCGTTCTGTACAGTTTACTCCAGGACTCTGAATGAGAACAAACTCATTGGTTTTCACAGGAGAAGCTGCATGGGTGGTATTGTGAGGAAACTGGTGAGTTTTTCACCGCTGGTTCTGACAGTGTAGGAGGGCATATAATGGCACAGTGTGTTCTGATGCCCAGGGAAATCAACCAACTAGTGAGAAGTATGAGGATATACATCCAGTCGCCGAGTGTGTCGCTACAGGCCTTTCCCTGCCTTCATTTGATGGTGTGGACGTATAAATAGACTGCAGCTCGTAAAGCATGATGACTCGCAGCCAGACACAGCAGTTGTAAATTCATGTCGTGATGATGTCGGGCAGAGATGAAATCTAATGCAACATGCATTTAAACACGTCGACACTGTAAACGCGTCAGCCCTGAAGGTAACAACACATACAGTTGTGTGAAAGTAAAATATCAGCATAACAGCAGCGTGGTCATTTGTGAGGTGGGAGGTTTAGATCTGTGATATATGTGTGTGTGTGTGAGTGCGTGTATATATATATATATATATATATATATATATATATGAATATTTATAATGTATATATGTATTATATGTTAGTATTATTAACTATTCACTTTAAGATCAGCTACAAAAAGGGATGTTAGAATGAAAAAACATTCTTTTTATTATAGACATGGACCCCTAGGATGCTGGTTAGAAAACCTGGCTGGTTTTTGATATATTTTGTTGATTAGTTGGGTGTATGCAGGGGAGTTTGCATGCGTAATCTGTTTGGTGAACAGGTTCGTTGTAAATAACAACGACAAATGTACATTATAAACACTATAAACATTTCAGATAAACAAAGAAAGTTCTTTTAAAATAACTAAACCAGCTGCCTTCAAATAAAGAGAGTAGAGGAGTTAAAAGAGTAGAAAAAAGTTATTTCTAAAAGACGAAGCGGTGAAACAGTGGGAGTAACAGAGAGAGAGAGAGAGAGAGAGAGTGATTGTGAAGGAGATATACTTCTCCTAGCAGGCTGTGTTTATGTGTTTGGCTGTAAAGTTCTGTTTTCAGCTATATGGATTATAGGTTCTGTTTTCTCTCTGGAGTCTTTTATGGTACAGTACTCAATTTGTGCTTTCTTTATCAGTCACACGGGCTGCGCGTGCTGACAGTGTGTTTCAACAATGTGTGTGCGCGTTTCTTCCTTCTGCAGAAGGACAGGCTTTAGTTTTAAACACATGCCCGGCACGTCCGGTCGGCTTCATGCCAGCAGAGGAAATAAAGAGGTGGTGAGACAAAAAGCTTCCCTATGGCTCCAGGCTACAGTTGAGGCAGTCACACAGGAATTCAAAATATTGTTCTCCTTCAAGAGCATCTATTCTAACCCCCCATATCCCCCCCCGGCCTCAAAACACCCGCAAAACGCACACGCCACGCGCTCCATAAACGTCTCCCTCTGGACAGGGCGGCCCTTTTTTCCTCGCCGGCTTCCCTGTGTGAGAAATGATGATGTCGGTTTCCTGTTGTCACCTCGCTGTCCTTTGACTGCTCCCGATTTGCATACGCTGTGTTGTTGCCCGGCGATATATGGGGCAGCTTTAAGGAAACCGCGCTTTGGCGCGAGGCCCCTGCCGTACAGCAGGCACAGAATCGTAAGTGTCAGTGATAGACTGGGCGATATAAATAGCCATGGTGATGGCAGGATAATGCATGGAGCTTACTCCTCGCCGCCGCTCAGGCCTGGCAGTGGGACGGGGGACGGGGGGGGGAGAAGCGGGCCTTGGATCTTTTTTCGGGTCACTCCAAAAAGCTCCTGGAGGTGCAGGAAGAGCCCTTGATTAATTATTATCGTCATCATCATCATCTTTAGCGGGAACATAAATCAGACGGACATCGGTCTGGCGGTGGGGGGAGGGGACGGTGGGCGAGCCTTGTAGGCTGTCGAATGGTTGTCAGTTTTTATTGCGTTTGATTTAATACACCGTCTCATGACAGCCGCCCCCCGGTGAAAGATCCAGCTCTGTCTTGTCAGTGGAATGGCAGATGATCTGACTGGCAGTGTGCTGGAGAAGCTTTTAAAACAGGGCTGGAGCTGCTATGAGATGATTCTGTATATATATATATATATATATGTATATATGTCTCCTGATGTCGCTCATTACATTGGCAGACTCTCTGATAACTACTATGAGCATTTTAAATGGTGTGAGATGAGGAGCACAGGCACCAATGGTGTCTGCATGATGCAATTGTACATTGATAATTGAAGAAATAGTGCAGACAGAACTGTCTTCATAAACTGGCTAATTTCACTTCGGGGAAATTAAGCAGTGGAAATGACCAATATTAATAACACTTTCATACCGTCGTTTGAATTGACGTTATTTACATTTGTTTGTTAGAGGTTTTATTCTTAGTGGAATTGAAGTGGATTCATTTCTCATTTTTGTTTTTCTCCTTTTGTTGTAACGGTTACAGTGCACATCTGTGTCAGCCCAAACGTGGGGGTGTAAGGAAATCACAAGCTGTGTGTGTGTGTATATAACCCTATATTGGGACAAATTTGTACCCAAAAGTCAACAACACCTAACAAATCTAAGCAAAACCTCCTTTTGGAGATGTCCTCATTTGTGAAAACGCTGTGAGATATAGTAAATAACGTTTTTTTAATAGTAAAAATGCAGAAAGTTTCCCGTCAGCATTGGTTTGTGGGTTAATTATATTGTTTATCTGTGTATAAAAACAGTAGAAGTGTATATCTGTGTATAAAAAGTAGAAGTCTATGGATTGTCCCCGTTTAGATAGATGAGTAAGAGGTGTGTGTGAGTGAGAGAGAGAGAGAGAGAGAGAGAGAGATGTATACCCCGCCAGCCCTTTCCTCCGTTGCGCTGACTGTTATGAATATATGTACACATCCGACGCTGCCTGCGGATTTGTCTTTATAAAAACTCTTTGACGTGTCGTCTGTGGAAACACTTCATTTATTCCACTTGTGTAGATTAAGGCTGGCATTACTGGTAAGGTCACACCATGAATCATTGTTACCTTGACATCGGTGCTCTGTCGAGTGTGGCCGGGCGGGCGACAGGGCGGGCGAGCGAGCGGGCGTCAAGCCGCAGAGGCTGAGGGAAATATGTATCAATGCCTCCATTACCTGTTTTCACGCAGGACAAAACAAGGTCTCCTAGTGGCCATCAGGGTGTCAGTGGATGGTACTTCTAATAATCTGCTATGAAAACACATCTTTTCTCCAGTGTATTGAATGCCATGCATTCTTAGTAGTCCAGCTTCCTTTGGATCGTTATATTTGCCTCTTACTCTCTCTCTCTCTCTCTCTCTCTCTCTCTCACACACACACACACACACACTCAGTCCCTCCACCTCTCACATCTGTCACAGACATGCACACACACTTTCATTATTAGTTTTCTCATGACACTCAATAGATTTGTCAGAGTAACCCAATCTAGGGCTACTGAAAAATGATGAGCTACAGTTATTTTAAAACTTTGCAGATATTCTCAGAGCATGACTGGCACTGGACCATAATGAGTGTGTATTGCTGGTGATCTCATTTCACTCAGAGAGGGTGGGAGTGTTTCCAACCCTGGTTCCAGTGAGCTGAACCATAAGCCCTGTGTGTAAAAACCCAGCCTGACCCACCTGGTCCAAAAATGGCCCATATATTGATATAATATCTCATTGCAAGATCCGTGCTGATTAATTACTAATCTAAAGCAAACCTAAATTTTATTTGTGAAAATGCTGTGGTCATTAAAGAAGATTTAGAGCGCTCTTCAAAGCCACACCTACAACACATAGAGTAGTACATAGTTGGACGGGCAGGTTGGACACCCTATCATTGCATTCGGACCGAATGAACTAATTGGACAAACATTTTATGGACCTCTGCCTTTCACAGAGGATATATAAATGCATTAACATATTTCGACCACTTGGTGATTGCTGTCAGGATGTGCCTTTCAACCAGCATAACAAAAATGTTTGCCAGAACAAAAAAAAGGCCTACCGTGCCTTTAATAAAACATATATAAAACAAGTTATATGAACCCAGGCCGGGACAGTTTGATCTCAAGTTCAGATCGTGTAGCACAGCTCCACAAGGAGAATATATCATCACAACTAGTA
Organism: Botia kubotai; assembly: GCA_036877585.1. Lineage (NCBI taxonomy): Eukaryota > Metazoa > Chordata > Actinopteri > Cypriniformes > Botiidae > Botia > Botia kubotai. The sequence continues at coordinate 5,424 of JAZGTI010018158.1, forward strand.
TACTGGTAATAGTAAAGCAATATACCAGGCAAGGTATGTGTTACAGTTATTTTACCACGGTTGAGCAGTGTGCAATGGTCAAATATTGTAACAGTCTCAAGTGACTTATTGATTTCTTAAAATGGCAACAATAGCAATAGGTGCCAAAGTGCGGTCATGTGATTTGTATTTGCAGTTTTATGCACTGTTGCACTCATCCAATCAGATTGAAGAGCCAAAACGATTCCGTTTTATAACCAGCGTTGTGTTTTTGTAATTTCTAATGTTACACTGCGAGTCTGATATCATTATTTAGTGGCATGAGCTACAGAGAAGGTCTGATATGGTGGTTTAGTAAGTGAGTCAGCAGGCTGAGGCGGCAGCTTCAGTGAGTTTTTATTGAGGATTTGATGGACTTTGCTTTCTTCTCCCTGTGCATGATCATAGAGGAGCGTGTTCTCATTATCAGAGCTTCAGTGAAGCAGAGGACTGCCCTTGCTTTGTGTGAGGCTGAGACTCTTTGTGGTAATTCTTTGAAGGGTCATTAGCCTCCTCTATAGTCCAGCCAATAAAGAGAGAGGGAAATTAATGCCAAAGCACACATCGTATATATAGTGCATGCATGCGTGTGTGCAGGAGAGAGTGACACAGAGTTAATGTGTATGAAAGAAACACAGGGAACGTGTGTGTGTGTGTGTGTGAGGGGGGGTTCGCTAAGAATGAATTGCGGCTGGTGATTAAACAATGCAGTTAAACAAAGCTGTCTGCATTGTTTCAGCCCTCCGTGTGTTCAAGATTATGCAAATTGGGTAACAGCACAGACACACCCACAAAATGTGGGCTAATTTGTGTGATTTCAGAATGCTGGGTTATGCGGATTACCGCGTTCTGACGTACACCATTGGGCCTTCACAGTGTTTCACTGCGATTCAGACACCTGAATCTGTACATGTACACAGACGTCATTTAAATGAAGTTCCATTTACCGCCTGCTAATTAGCGCTGAAACAAGGCATTTCTCTGTGAAAAGATAACAGCGACTGAATAATGCGACGCAGCAGTATTGCATTGGATTCATGGTGCACTAGTCGTACTGATTGAGAGTAAGATTTAGGCTTTTGCGCTGTGCAGTAGTGCTGTTTAGTAAATTCTCTCATGTGTCTGGGCCTCTGTGTGTGTGGACCTTCCTCCAGCCTCTGGTTTGTATCCCATCATGCCACTGGCGTGTATCTTCTTCACTGGCAGTTGTGTGAAGATTTATCCGTCTTTTACAGCAGTGAGGAGTGCACTCGTAACTCATGAATGAACTCTATTACACTCACTCAGAGTCCTGCACAATCCCGCGCATCTCCCCGCCATCAATCAGCCTCTACCTCTCTCTCTCTCTCTCTCTCCCTCTCTTTCTCTTCCTCCTCTCTCTCTCTCCCTTTCTCTCCCTCTCTTTCTCTTCCTCCTCTCCCTCTCTCCCTTTCTCTCCCTCTCTTTCTCTTCCTCCTCTCTCTCTCTCTCCCTTTCTCTCCCTCTCTACCCCTTCACGTCTCCCTCTTTTCTCTCTCTCTCTCTCTCTGTCCATTGACACTGCCTATCTCTCTCGCTCCCCAGCCTCCTGTCAGTAGCCATCTCATCCCGGGATACAGAAAATGTAATTCTCAATGGAACTGATACAAAAGCCCGAATCAGGAGTTCTTGTTGATTTAATGTAACATGAAAATAATTTCTCTGCAGTTGGATTCTGGGAGACAATTCGGAGATGATTGAATTATCATATTGATAGAAATGAATATTATACGTTAAATATTGGTTTAGGATCCTTGAAAATACTTTAATGCCAACACGACACATTGAAAGAATGAAACATCCAGAGTTGGCGAAGAATATTTTAGAGGTGACACAACCACTGTAATAGCTTCACACGTGTGTGTGTGTGTGTGTGTGTAGAGGAGGTCAAATTGCATTAGCAGATAAATCTATGCACTAGAAAACCTTCAGCGTCGTCCCCTCCCCTCTATGTGAAGAATGAGGGGTCTGTCATGACTGATTTGGTAATAAAATGAGAAAATTCTGTTGAGTCAGCTACAGTGCTTCCATTCCACCTGCTCCTCTGTCACCCCATACACACACACACACACACACACCAGATGTTCAGCTTGGTGTTTTTGAGGCAGTGAGGTTCAAAGAGGTTGAGGTTGTTTAGTTGTTTAGCTTGCTGTATTCTCTACTCACTGTACGGAACCATTGCTGTTTTAGCCACATATAGGACAACAATGCCGAGCGAGTCAGACAAAAACGTCCAGTTTTTTTGAGTCTTGATAATATTAATATTTATTTATTATTAATGGCGGGGTGATCTTTTAAATTTATTTTAATGAAGCATCATTTGAACTAAACTCAATATAACAGATTTAATTCGTTTAAAACAAAAAGTGTTTTTTTAGTACTTCATCTATTTTATACACTAATATAAATAGTACCATTTTATGTGTATCGTTTACCCGTTTTTCAGCTCAAAATATTGGTTTATTGTTTCGTTCACTGTTTATGTGTAAGTGCTAACAGAGAGCAGGTGTAATGTATTCCAAAATTAAGACTCTTTCGCCTCTTCTTTGACATGCGAGCTCAGTCAGTAATTAAATGGAGCAGCACAGACTTTGATCACAGAGATGGTCAGAGTTCATGTAATCATGATAACGAGTGTTTGTTTGAACTGATCCTGCTCTCTCTCTCTCTCTCTCTCTCTCTTTCCTCGTCATTGATTTAAAGCAAACACATTTTCTCTGTCTCTCTCACACACACACACACACACACACAGAGTCCAGCCACCTGTGAGGTGATTTATCCTGTAAACACACACACACACACACACACACACACACTCTTTGCACCTCAGATGAGGCAGAAAGTGGCGCTTAACCCCAGCTGGCTGCACTCTGCTCACATAAAGCAGCGCACGGCAAGTAAACAAGAGTTAGCAAGCCGCCCCCTGAAATGAATATTGTATACACATAGCTCAGCTAAGTGTTGTTGTTTATGTCAGTGATGGTGTTTATGGCACTAGCAAGCACTCTTAGCGCAGTTAAGTTTCCACAGCGTCCCACTATAGCCATCAATCCCGCAACATGATCGCACCTCTCTCTCACCCTCTCTCTCTCACCTTCCCTGTCTCTCCCTCTTTCTTTCCCTCCCTCTCTCTCGCCCTCTTGCTCCCTCTCTCTCTTGCCCTCTTTCTCTCCTTTCTGTGTCCGCCTATTCGCTTCAGCCAACGCTCAGTGCTCAGCTTATACTGCCTACCTCTCTTTTCTCCTCTCTCTGGTTTCTTCACACCTTCCTTCCTTCCAGATGGCGCATTTCACAACCTGCTAGGCACGATCAATCAAGCCCAGATGCAGACTGGGCTATTAAGGTCAGTAATGATCGGCCTTTGAGCGTTATGGGCCCGGCTCCTGTTGTAAAGCCATGCATCAACTCGCCTTTCCCCGCTCTGCTCTCACGCCCCTTAACAAGCCAGCTTAAAATATCGGCCGGCGGATAGGAAATGAAAAGGGTACAACCTTATCTCTCCAAAGACAGGCCGCTGTAGCCCTAAGGTGTAATAAAACTACAGGACTTAGCCGTCGCCAGGAGTCGTGTCTTTTATAAGCAATATCTTTCAAAGTTCAGCTAAGCGGAGCTGGGTTGCAAGGTAATGTATCACGTTGTGCGTGGCTGGAAGCTGGGCGAGATGGTATGAAAGCCCATTCGTACCCTGGGACTGATTATAGCCACGCCCCCGCAGCCCTGCACTTCTCGTCAAGACAATAGACAACCATTGGGAATGGTGTATCATGGATCCCACCCAATATAGTCATGCTTCTTGATGTGATAACACAGCCACAGTGTTTTTTTGTTTACGTTAGCATTCGTTTAAAGACACGCCTGCATGTTTCCGAAAGTGAGTAATGTTTCGTGCGCGGAAATTGTTCGCGTACGTTTGCCTAAAAGATTCACGTAAACAAGCTGCACTTTTGAACACAGAGCGTCTCTTTTTCTCGTTCTTTTGGTCCGCCCGTCTGTCAGGTTTTCACCGACAGCCATAGCCGCTGGCGTAATTTATGATCCACTCTTCGCAAAAAGCCTCTTACCAAGACTGCAGCTGGAGAATAAATCTCGCTCGTACCCGGGATAAAACGCTCTCGTCGTCCATCACGTTTTTCTGACATTTATGCATAGATATAAACAAGGTATTATTAAGACCAGATCATCAGCCATATGAACACAAAGAGGCAACGTGCCATGAACAACAATCTTAATGAATTAACTAATTAATTAATTACGGATCACGGGGGCCGCCCTTCTACGACGTGCTCCTGAATAAATAAAGGCCCAGCGGTGTGGTGAATGATGACGTTGTTTATCTCCTGTCTGGAGTCCAGGTGGTGTGTTCCTCACGCCTCTATCACTGCCACCAGACCGGCTAACGTTTGTAAGCACCGCATCAATTGCCCTCTCCGCACGAGTGTTTGCGCTCGTTCCTGGTTCCTGGATCTCGCTGTGGCTCTGTTGTGCTACCTTCTGTGCGAGCGTGGGAGTGTTAGCATTGTTTACGTGAAATGAGACGGCGCTAGCGTGGAAGCTACAGGGTTTGTGCGCCATATATACTGTAGGTAATTAATTTGAGTGTGTGAGTCAGGCTGTTGATGAAGAGTGAAGTGTGCTAAAGAGTTGAGGATTGAGGGTGTGCGCTTGTGTGTGGTCACCTCGTTGAAAAGACCAGCTGTCTCCCGGTGGTGATGATGTCATCACCAGGCTAATTAAGTAGTCTACAGGATTAGTTCACGCTCATTTGAACTGATCTTTTAAACTTGCAGGATTTCTAGTTATTTAGATGTTGCATTACCATTATTGGGTGGTTATAAGAACATTATTGAAACATTTTTTAATTCTGTAATATTTTTACAACATTCCACACAATGTTTTGGATACGACGTATCACGTTAAAAAAACATTCTACTAACATTACGGTACATAACTGACAGAGCTTTTGGACAATTTTAGCCAGTTTTCTGAGAACGTTCGCGGGGTAGGTACAGGCTTTAGCTGGTCCACCAGCACCTTACAAGCATAAGTCAGCTTCAACATGAATTTCTGTGTTGATCTGAGCTGGTCTCATCAACAGGGCAGTTATCCTGACTCTCATCCGCCCAGGTTCAGAGCAGCTGCATTAGAGCCATAAAACACAGAAGCACAGGGCAGAAAATTGAGAGCATGATGGTGGTGTCGTACCTTTGGCTGGGGGGAAGATGAAGTCTCAGCCAGGAGGGAGAGAGTAATCTGGCCTTGCAGCAATGCATCCTGGGAGGTTTTCTCTCAGCTGGCGTCACAGATCTGATACTACCTCAGCCAGGAATTATGGACTTGTTTACAGTATAAATAGTTTGTATCAGGTAACACAATATTTTGGAGGTGACCACAGAGAATCACTCACTGGTTTGGTTAGTGAGTGGGAAATTTGGACTGGATAGAGCCTGCAGTGGGACTATAAACTCACACTTTTATGAAGCATATCTATTAATCCTGGTATTGCATTTCTTACTGTTTTCCAGCTCCACCCAATACCCACTCGCCAATCGTGCCAGCATATCTCAAACACACATCTCACATTCCCAGCAACATCTTTTCAATGCAATCCACGTACCACACTAAAACACACACACACACACACGTGTGCTATCTGTTATTTTCCTTCACTCATTTCTGTCTTAACTACCAGTCCTGAAAACTCTTAGGCAGGTTTGATCTGTGGAATGAAAGCTAAACATTAATATTATCACACTGTTCTACAGTTTAAACCTCTCGGTGTGACAAATGTGTTTTGACCTTCAAGAATATTTGCCCATTATTCAGAAGGCACTCAAGCAAATTTTTAAAATGACTTTCATTTTGCATCCTACGCTTGTGTGTGTGTGTGTGTGTGTGTGTGAATATTGGGTTGTTTTCTAATGTTATAATATATTTTCAACCCTAAATATGTTCTGCTCCAAAAGTGGGCTGCCTTCAAAGGAACTTCTGAATCTTGATTCTAATAAAGATTGCACAACACTAGGACACCATGACACACACACAAATGAAGGATAAAATAGTCCATGTTTATTTAAACGGAACTATTTTTAACAGTGCTTTTCAGTATGAAATATAGGTGCATTTAAATTTCTCTCTGCTCTATCAAACATTCTGGATTATTTTTTATTGGGCCTGATGCAATGTATTCTGGGATTGCCTGATCCACAGAGAATTTATGCGATGCTGCTTTAATATGTGGCCAAAATGAGGTAATATAGAAGGCAGGGTAATTTGACCGCCTACCTCTTGAAGCAGCCTTTGCATCGGGAGCACACTAATGATACCTTAAAATACCG
>JAZGTI010018159.1:0-11793 GCA_036877585.1 Botia kubotai
ACATTTTGGAGTCATTCTGCTGAATTTAGGTTTCTAGGGCAATGGGACACATCTGTGCTGACAGGGTAAAATCTGGAGAATTTGACACAGGTGACCTTAAGCCCAAAGCTATTGAACTGTTTGAAGGTGAGCATCATTTGTCTCATAAAGGGTGTAAGTAGAACCTACACCTATCTCCCCTAAAAAACTGCTGCGATTATGCGTAATACAGCCCTGTATTTAAGACGAGAACAGAAACTAGAGTATCTGCAGGACTGCTCTGACGCAGCTGTGTTTTAAAGGCCGATATTTGCATGGCACTTGGTCTTCTCCAAGCAAAAACAGGCAAAGTAACTCGGTCAAAAAGACATCAATAGAATTACTTCTGATTAATTTGATCGTTTTTTGTTCATTTGCTCTCCCTCAGTTTCTCTCTCTTACACACACACACACACACACACACACACGCACTGTACTCACACACACACACACACATACTGTACTCACACACACACACATACTGTACTCACACACACACTGTACTCACACACACACTGTACTCACACACACACTGTACTCTCTCACACACACTGTACTCACACACACGCTGTACTCTCTCACACACACACAAATACTTTCTCAAAGTCACAATGACTCAGTAAAATGATTCAGGCAAGTTACAAAACAAATGTCACCCGACAAGTGCATGACACAAATGTCTTAACATCTGCAGGAAGCTGCGAGTGTTAAATAAACAAAACCGGCTCACAGCATCCTTTAACAGAATGATTTAATCTTCTGATGTTGTGCGAGTTCAGAGGATATACATACATAAATACCAATAAAACACCTTCATCGACCGTCCAGCATCCCTGTCTCTCTCTCTCCCTCACATTTATATCAACAAACATCTTAATAAACTGGATATCCAATCCTAGTGTCTCTGCCACGCCCTCGTCGTCATGGCAACCTGCTCAGGGTAACAGCTGTATTGCATTTCCTTCAAAAGGGACCAAAGCAGCCAATAGCGTCACACTGGGATAAGGCAGCTAATTGATTATATTGATTAACATTCGACATACATTCAATGGTGCAAGCCTGACCGGAATTAACATGTGATCCATTTGCATAAACAAAACAGTGAAAAGTCATACAGACACGAGATCTGTCAGGAACGCTATATAAAGTAACTGCACAGAGAAATTAAATGCAACGTGTATATAGTCAGATGCAACATATTGAGTACACATAATTGAGTTTATACAGCTACACATATACATCCAATGCCATATATGCAAATGTATGCACACATGCAACAAATAACTATCATGACTAAGCACACCAAGTATTGTGGGTGCATCCCAGCTAACGATTTGTAAGAGCGTTTCTCTAACGTTTCCATTAATTAACAAAAACGTTAAACATGTTATTTTGAATGTTTTAAGAACGTCCCGTTTTGTGGATGTATTACCGTCACTGCCTGGTTATAAGAACATTGTTTAAACATTTAACATTTATTTAAACGTTTCACTAGCAACTTATGAATAACGTTTTCGATATTGATGTATGACGTTACAAAGTTCTACTAACGTTTTCAATCACTTTGAGAGAACCTTTAGAGAGTATTAGCCAACGTTGTGAGAACGTTCCCCGTTAGCTGGGATTAAAGTCTATGGAAACATTAGGCTGCAGATACGACAGGAGGAAACAGATGGACTAACCTTCTCCCCCTCCATACTGACAGAGTGGAAACGTCCAAGATTGATGGATTCTGTGTGAACGTGAGTCTTCGCACACGGTCCCTTATCTGAGATGCGCCAAAAACATGTTCAAATCAACATCCATCAACTTTGCAAAAACAACCATATCTGGTTGCGCTGTGCGGGCACAACAGGTGCTCCTGCGTTTTGCTGACTCCTCTTTTTCACCGGTGGGTTTGGTCATGCTGGCACAATAATAATACTCTTTCCCGAAGCGTGTGAAATAACTGCATTCGTAATTACTCACTAAGCAATCCATGTGATTATTTTAAAGATTATTGCAGCTTCTGCAGTTCTAATGGACAGCCACCAACAGGCTGCCTATTGTAGCGTTGTTAATATTTTATGAAATACACTGTGCATACATTTACTACAGTGTTGTTAAGTGGCTACTTTTAACGTAAGGAATAAACTGCTAATTCCCTTTTCTACTCAACTACTACCAACGATAAGAGATAAAGATCGTACATGATCAGCGAGGCTGCTCCTGTAAATATTATTCTATTGAAATATCTGACAATTAATAACTAAATAGACACGATAAGATAGATGCATGCACACAGGATCAAATTACCCAAGTCGACTCGCGTCGTGACCACCCGTGTGCGCGTACGTCTCCGGTTGACCCACGGGTACTACTACAGCCCGAAATTCCGCTGTTTTACTGATGCGCCGGTTTATTCGTCACACGTAGCGGATACCAGACCAAACGCACGTTTCCCCTTTGACGAAATACCGACGGCCGAGCACGTAAAAGCACGAGTCCTCGTCCCCTCCCCTTTATTCATCCACGAAGCGTTTTTCGCATCACGTCTCGTGATGCTGTTACGTCATAGCGCCTCGTGATGCGGGAACACCTTATTCGGTCCGGTTAGGATGCGAGAAGCGCTCGTGTGGTGGGTGGGACCGACCGGCGCATCCGACACCCATGATGCATTGCGCGGGTGACCTTGAGCGAGCATCAGCTGATGGATGCGACCAAATGGATGCAGAGCCGGCCGGCCGGGTACCACAGCCTCCAGAGGATGGAGAGACGCGGCTCCGAGTGTTTGGCATTTGTAGCCAGCGTTAAGAATAAGAACCAATTATTAATTATTTAAGACAATGACATTTAGGATTAAAAACGCCCTCATTACTGGAAACGAACAGTGACGTTTTATTTGGGCCTTAGAGAGGCACGTGAGCATTACTGTATCCAATGCGTCAGTGTGTCAGATCAACTACTGCAGGATTAAAGATCCGCAGGAAGCCTCTAGATGTGTTTAAGCAACACAGTGTTGTGTCGTTTCATTCAGATATTGCACTCAAACCATTTTGCTGGTGTTAATTGACTTAATACAGTAGACTCGCTACTGCGAACTAAAAAAAGCTTGTTTTGTACTAAGTTTGTTTTGAAAGTCAGTTTTTGTATAGAAATATACCGTAATGTCCTGGTTACAAAAATATTGTCATCTGGCTTGTGACATTTCCAGTGTTTTTGCCCGGATAACGAGCAGTTGAGCAGTCTAACCTTGGAGCTTGTTGTCACAGGAGAAACACAAGAGAAATAGTCTATTTAATGGCTTTTCAGCAATATTTATTAAGGAAAGATTAAGAAATTAAATAATTGAAAAGCAAAAACAGCTTTCAACTTAAAAATTTCAACCTAAACACATTTAAACAATTTCAACACGCCCCAGCTATGACAAAAAAAATATTCTTGGTCTAAAGGCTACAAATTATAACTGAAAAACAAATGTGAAGTAAAAAAATCCCAATTTACCCAATTTACATCAGTATTAATCTAGATGTTTAAAAACAGGTTTCTGTTGAAGCAAAACATAAATAATAATAGCGAAATAAAAACGAGGCAAACAGCGGGATGTGATTTCAATATGAAATGCTTTACTGCCATCTGGAGGCCGTTTTGTGAAACTGCACGTACAGCCACAAGATCATCTGTTATACAGTATAAATCTCAGAAGTGTCCGGATTTGTGAATTAATTTCCACTGACACATTTAAAAGACATCTCACTGTCTAATCATACAGTGATCAGTAAGACCTCTGCTGGCTGAGGTTCATTGTGTTTCCTAAAAATTGTGTGTTTTTCTTTTTACACCAGTCACCAATTATTTTAGTCTATGAATTTGATATAGTTCATTTATCTTGTAAAATAAAGTAGAAAAACATCCCAGTTCAGGGCATTTTAATGTAAATCCATTGATATGTGTGTTCAGAATACAAAAAAACCCACAACACGACATATTTGAGTTTTGCTTCCAGTCTTCCTTAGATTGCTCTCACATATGCACATGCAAACGGCATTTTTTGTTATTCATGCTCTTTTTTAAACCCTCAGACTGAAAACCCATGAACCGACATGTGGAGTGAAGAAAAAACCAGCCTGATGAAAAGGTCAGGCAGACAAAAGGCCAATACAAAAGCTGGTTTGTCTTCCTTTGGCCATCTGCCATTTACCTTAAACATCCCGAGACCTCTGCTGTTCCTCACAGCCCTGCAGCAGCATATCTCATATCCAGTAACAAAAGCCTTTGATTCACTGAATATGACTTCCTGTTCACTCTTTAAGAGAGAAACCGAGTTAAAATCTCACGTTTTGCTGTTTAATGTTGCGAGATTACATTAGAAACTTTTATTCAGACAGATTTAGAAAAACAAAACAGAAAAAGACAGTAAGTTATTGTGTAGTATTTCAGCCTCTATAATATTTTCACGAGCTCTTTGTGTTTGAAGGCACCAGCTGGTGCTGTTTTGTCCTCTGGGTGCCAGACAGACACAATGCTGCCGGTTATCTCCAATCTCAAGCGTCTGCTTCTAGAACCTGCAGACTGTACGATTACAGTTTCAATTTTCGGCTTTACTACACTGGACCTGTGAAAACTCCTTGTTGTGAAGACCATGTAAGGGAAACTGGATGTCTCATACTTGCTGAAAGCAAATATTATATAAAGACTCATATGATGGAAAACTGCTTCTAGAACATCAATTCAATACAATTTACAATTCAAGTTTATTTAACTGCTGTTGATGAGTTGCTGCGTTATAAAACTCCTATTATTAAATTTATATAATAATAATAATAAATTTTTATAAAATACATTAATATAGAAATGCTTACCATTAAAAAAAATGTCCATCATGACACCAGGAAATATCAATGAGAAAAAAAATTAATGATATTTTAATTTTGATAATAATGTAATTATTTACATGAAGTCATCATAGGTGGAATCCTATAGGCGGTCAAAACAGCCTGGCAGCGTAAATAATGCTTATAAAGTCCTCAACATATTTATGTAATGTTGTGACATCATGTGTCTGTCTGTCTGTCTTGTTCTTCAAGGTTCCTTCTCATCTGCATGTGCCCCAGCGCAGAATAACTGTAATTACACACTGCAGAAATATAATGTTTAGATGTTACAAAAAAACATTTACTAAACAATTTAAAGCGAAATATAATTCACTCTGTATTTCCCAAACACATTTCTAAACATTTTACTTTACACAAAACAACACCCTCATATCAAAAAGATAATTTCACCGAACAACAGAATTTTCAATAAGTCTCAGTTGTCGTGTGCGTGGAATGATTTGTGTAACTTTGTGATTGTTTGTACTGCAGCTGAAGTCATTTTCTACAGTTCAAAACCACTTTATTTACAAATAATTGAATACATGCTTGTACATTTTGGCTTACAGGCCAAATTACACATTGTAATTGAGTAAAAATATGGTATATACATATATCTGCTATATACACAAAGATATTTGAGAGTAAACAAACCAAATGAATACACACTAAAGGCAAGGTTAAATGGTTTTAACTTGATTTACTGTATGCAGTAATGTATGCATATGTATGTTTTTAACATACGCACACATAAAATTGTTTATTTTAATGATTAATGTTCAATCATAAAGTATCTATTGATAGGAAAAAACGGCAACATTTTAGGTTTAGGTGTGTAAATCTAGTTGAAAAAGGAAACAATAAATAGGTATATTACAGCCCCGGATAAAATACATATCATGTACTTATTATTTCTGTAATAGAAATAATAATAAAACTGGATACACCCCTTTTGATTTCCACTTGCCCTCGAAACAAATGACTACAACACATACGTAAAAGCATTGAAATATCACACAATCATAATTATAAAGTGCAACCACAGCTCATTTACATGTCGTGCACAGCGACCCAGTGTGCTCTCAATGCAGATCTGCTCACTCGTCAACATATTATGTGTATTATGCCTTATGAAATAAAATCGCAAGGGGGAGAGAGAGCTGTTCAGCCTTTAATCCGCCTTTAAGCTATGCTGCCATGGAAACCTCAGCGTTTTCATTCGGCTGCTAGACTCCTGGCATGCGTGTATGAAAACCCATGACAGCAGCCCACCTGCCCACAGACCACACTTGACTTCTTGTGTAATGAAATCATTTTCAACACTTCAGACCCTCAATACAAAACATGCCATCATACACACTGTATAATTATTTCCCTGGACAAACAGTATACATGCAACTTTTTTTCCTTCATTACACAAACAGGATTTATTTCTCGTCTCGGCATACTTTATTCTTGATTTGTATGACTTAAACAGCACCTTAGGTTATAAACTGTACTAAAACACTAAGCTTTTAAAAAACAGCAGCATAAACCACACGTAAACCCAACGCTTGAACCGGGCTTTTAAAACTCGCTGCTGCCCCCATGCGGCCCGGAGCGAATTCAGATTAACCAAAGAAACAGAAAAAGGTTTTGCACATTAGCATTAATCTTCTCTAGTAAACAATCTTGTATTTCTTTCTTTTTGTGGAGTGTTTTCTTACATGCTGTGTGTTCTGAAGATCTTTCATCATCTGTTTTTACACCCCATCTTGAGTGAAGTGAAACAAAACCAACAACTGGAGTTTAACCAGCATGTTGACGTCACAAGAACTTATTAATGTACAGAATATAATTCTTAACACATAAACTAATAAAGTGCTTAGAGATAAATGGCCCAGGCCAACATGGACCTTGCTGGAATCCTATTAGCCCACCCTGAAGGAGACTCTGTTCAGAGTCCTTCTGTTCAACTTAGACGGCCATTTGAATTTAGAACCACCTTGTAAGCTGCAGGTTAAGCAGATCCAGCTAACAGCGACCATTGGCTAATGTTCTCCAAAAGTTCTCTCAGTTATCAAAAACGTTCTTGCAGTAACGCTAGTAGAACTTTAACGTTATATAGCATATCAAAAACATTATTCTTAACTTGTAAGTGGAACGTTTTAAGAACGTTACAGAAGCTTGAATAACATTCTTATAACCAAACAGTTATGTTAATACAAAGTCTAAAAAAACTGGATGTTTTGCACGTTCCTAGAACTTCCAAAATAATGTTGTTAACGCTCTTATTACTTAAACGTTAGGGAAACGTTCTTACAACCTGAAATTGTAGCGAGAGATAGTGCTCAGCTGCTTCTAACCTCAGCCGCAGCTCTGAAACATGACCCGGTCAACAGATCTTTAATAACAAGGGTCAAATGGATATTTTGTGACACCCCCATGAAGTTCCACCATGGGCTCGCTCCAGGTGATGACATCACCGGTAAGGTGGCTGGAGCAGGAGGCTTGGTTATGGATCTCGGCAGACGTAAGCACACGCGACCACAGCTGCAGATCCGACATTTCGCCCACAAAAGACTGTGTCGCATCGAAACGGCCACCCAGAGTGTCCTGAAAAGGGTGCAAGCAAGTGTGAGTATTTGCCCTTCACTGCTCTGACACGCTGGCGGGTGATTCTGTGAGGTTACCTGCTCCTGGCCGAGGATGAAGACTCCTCCCGGCTTAACTGGATGCCAAGGAGACAGATTCTCCCCGGAGCCCCTCTTCACACCGTCCAGATAGGCCTCCCACATCCCATCTCTGGTGGACCACGTCACACAGAGGTGGTGCCACTTGCTGTCCGTCAGGGAGAGAGGAAGTGTGACAGCCTGAAACAGGAAACGGTACATTTGTATATATTTGAATAACCTTAATTGACATTTAATTAAATTAATACATCAATTACCTCAATTATACTGAGTATACCGTGTAGTTTTGATATGATCTTGATATACATTTACATTTTCAATGATTAAAAACGACAGTTTAGCCTGTGTGCACATCCTGTTTTACCCCCAGTAACCCAGCTGTCTTAATTAAATATACATAGCAACAGACTTTATTTAAGCATTAGTAGAAATCATTTACACCAATATTATTCCGTTTACAGTTTTGTATTTTAACTACAGTACACGGTAAACTACTGTAAATCTACTGTATTTACTATAAAAATTACACATGCTGAGGAGCGAAAAGGAGCAAACGTTCCAATTTTGATTTTTGTACAAAAAGTCACCTGCTGAAATAACAGGCTAACCTTTAAAACAATCTCATTGTTCTCATAAGTGTTTTCCAGCTGCAGTTTCAGCAGAATGCACGTTTAACCGCATGTAAACAGTAGCTGAGAGACAAGATCTGTGCTGCTTTAAAACAACAGTATCATGTCCTCAGACGTCACTCAGGATAAGCCATTAACTCATTAGGCAGGATGATGCAAATGGACAGGACAGGAACAGGAAGAGAGAGCTTTGCACACTGTTGCAAGGGCAGGACAAGGGCGTCATCGGGTCACTTTTCTGTGTCACGGGCCAAGAGCCTCAATTCTGAGCATGAACCACATAAATGCTTTTGATGTCTATCATAGTTTCCTGGTGTGCTATATAATCAGTTCACATTCACTGAACTGTTGATGTTGTGTGTAGACGCTTGACTGAATCCTGGAAAATAGTTTTGTGTTGTTATGCAAACACACACATTACGGATTGACAATCGGGTGATTGTTGTACCTTGTCATTTACTAGCAGCTCCATGGGATTGTTGCCCCACTCGATCAGCACAAGCTCGTTGGCTTGTCCCGGGACAGAGTAGGAAAATGGGGTTCCGATCCCGGGACCAGAGCCGCTTTTCAACCACAGACAGACGGTGAGGGCGAAGATCTCGCTCAGAAGGGTGCGCTTGATTCGCCCGTACATGTAGTTGGTGCGCATGGGGAAACCAATCTGAAAAGCATCAGGATTTTTGGTCTTCTTACTCGGGCCTGTTAAGAGTGAAGACAAGCAGTCTGAAATGAGCTCTCATCTCACTTTGTTACAGTGTAACATCAACTGTTTAACTGGCGACTAATATACAAATAATTCTTGTGGTTAATGTCTATTGCTAACACGCCGTTTGGTTTTGTAGGACATATCACCTGCTTCTGGAGTCTTGTGAAGATTGCTAAGCACTGTATCTAGTTTGGTATGAGCTCCATGGACAGCTGCTCTTGATGCAGTTGCTTTGTGAGGAATTTGTGGATGGTGGTCGTCATTCTCATGGTGTCCGTCATCATGGTGACCATTGCTTTGATGCACATCATCGTGATGTCCGTCGTCATGGTTATCATCATGATGGTCATCATGGCTGCTATGATGGTTGTCATGGTGATCATCGTGGTTGTTGCTGAGGTGGCTGTCATGACGATCATCATGGCCGCTATTATGGTTGCCGTGGCGATTGTTGTGATGGTCATAGAGAGAACTATAGTGGTGGTTTTTATTGTGTCCGGAGTGACGGTCGTCATGATGGTTTGCATGGTGGGTGTCGCGGTGACTGTCATGGTTGTTATTGTGGTGATTATTATGGCGCTCATCAGGTCCATGATGGTTGTCATGGTGACCGCGGTTATTGTCATAGTGATGATGGAGCTGTTCTTCAAGCGCATTGATTTTGCGTTGCAGGAGATCTCTGAGTGAACTCGAGTAGGAACTGGAAGAATTTCTGGTCTGTGAGAATGAAGCACAGAACAGATTCATGTAGAGGGATAGAATTTTTACATTGCAGTGACAATAATAACCAACATCATATGTTAATTTCTTGTGACTGCCAGCACTACTGTAACTCATGCCATTAGGCAAAAAACCTAAGCGTAATAAAAAATGAAATGAACGCAGAACAATGTCTAAAACATTGAAAAAACATGTCTTTTTCCGACAAGGGCTTACTGTAGGGTTTACTGTAAAAACAAATGTATCTCTAGTGTCTTGCATGACTCTTCACCATATAATTTACATTCACTATATTAATATGCAAATAAACATTATGACATCACAAGCCAGCTCCTCCTTCCTCCAATCAGTGACCGTAAATCCATCTTTACACCATCAGGGCAGATGGGGCTCATCAGCAGCTAGTACAGGGGGTCACCAGCATGCTGTGTGGACACTTCCTCTCAAAGACAACAGCAATGCCCGAATCTCACCCAGCTAACCATTGTAAGAACGTTTTCCTAATGTTTGTAGTGACAAGTAACAAAAATGTTTAAAATATTATTTAGAATTATTTTCTAGGAATGTTCAAAACACCCAGATGTTGAATTAACATTATTAGTTTTTATAACGTTCATATAATATGTATCACTGGTTTTGTGTGGGAAAACGTTAATATTCAAACGAGGACTGTAAACTCCTCCCACCTGAAGATTTTCCAGCCTCTCCTTCAAAGCCTGCAGAGTCCTTCCTGCTTGCTCAGGGGAGAAGCTTCCGTGTTTGCCCATATATGGAGATTTGCCTCTGTGGTGGTCACTGCGATGCCCATTTAAAGGGTAGTGCGGATCAGCATGGTGATTGTCATAGTAATGTGAGGGCTGATGGGAATTGTGGTTTGATGGGCCGTGATGGCTGTCATCGTGATGGCCTCTCCCAAAGCTCTCGCAGAGGGTCAGTTTCGCCGTCAGTTCCCGAATGGTCTCTCGCTGGTCCAGGATGGTTTCCTTCTGCCGTACGAGGCTCTCCCGCAGGTGAAGGATAGTGGCTTTGGCATCATCAGAAATGCCATGTTGGCTAGTACCGCTGATGTGACTATCTGGCAGTCCGCTAACTGACCCATGATGTCCATTTCCATGGTCACTGCTGCTGCTGGGCCCGTGTGCAGCCCCCCCAGGTGTTAAACAGCTGGGGTCTGCATCTGCAGGGATGGGGACGCAAACAAGTTTGGGTTGTGTGCCCCAGTCGTATTCCAAACCTGGAGCGCTACTAGCCGCGATCGAGGGCAATAGAGAATAGAGGAGAAGAGTGAAAAAGGAGAGAGGAGGTAGATACAGTCCGTGGAACATCCCTCCCCAGGACATGTGTTCTGAGAAAAGCAGCATTTTAAGGGCTTGATCTGTGGTTTTCACCCTCTTTACAAACGTGTGATGTGCACCATGAAAGGAGGTCATGGGAGAACAACAAATGGATTTAGGAATCCATGACCAATGTCCAAAAATTCATGGTGGAAATCACTTTAGTTTTTCTTTGAACAGTTATAAATCCATCATCCGTGGAACGTCAGTGCCGGCATGCACATTTTAACATGACTGTACAACAGAGCAGAGCAGAGTGACCTCTGACCTCCAGGCTGATGAGGTCTTTGGCGCACCAGTTCCCCAGAGTTCAGCAGTTAAGAGTAATCCTTTACATTTCCTGCTTCTGTTCGGCCATCATGCATTACTGTGGATTAGACAAAGGTACAGTTCAGTCATAATGAAGCCCTGCCACAATAAACAATACACACAATGATTCTATTAAACCTGATAAGCAACATATACACACACACACATAAACACATACATACACACACACACACACACACACACACATAAACACATACATACACACACACACACACACATAAACACATACATACACTCACACACATACATACGCGCACGTATGTAAGCTGCAAGCAGTTTATGAAGCCTAGAGAAAATACATGAGACAATATGACATTAACATATAAAGCATAAACAAGAATAATAAAGAGACTCCATCTCAAACAGATTTAATCACAGGATATACATCAGAACTGAATGCTGGACAACCATCACGTCAGTAACCGTACATAGGACAGTTTTGATACAAACCTACATCTTAAAAACTTGTGCTCTGCTTTGTCATACATTACAAACAGCACAGAGACATCCTAGTCTTGTTAAACCTAACCA
>JAZGTI010018160.1:0-10788 GCA_036877585.1 Botia kubotai
TTGCTTTTTGTTTACAGCTGCCCAAAGATCTAACTTTAGTTACAACTCTTTTGAAGTAATGGTGCTTAATATAGCTTCATCTGGGGTTAATAAGCAGACTCTGCCATTTCTACTGGCTACTGTCTACAGGCCACCAGGGTACCACACAGACTTTATTAAGGAATTTGCTGACTTTTTATCAGAAGTAGTACTAGCCACCGATCAAGTCTTAATTGTTGGTGATTTTAACATCTACGTGGATAATGAAAAGGATGCATTGGGCTTGGCTTTCAAA
Source organism: Botia kubotai (assembly GCA_036877585.1). Classification (NCBI taxonomy): domain Eukaryota; kingdom Metazoa; phylum Chordata; class Actinopteri; order Cypriniformes; family Botiidae; genus Botia; species Botia kubotai. The sequence goes on from JAZGTI010018160.1 coordinate 275, forward strand.
GACATTTTGAACACTGTCTCACAACACGTGTCAGGACCAACTCATCGCCATAATCATACTTTGGATTTGATCCTGTCTTATGGTATTAATGTAGATGACATCAATATTCTGCAGCAGAGCGAAGACATTTCAGATCATTATCTGGTGTCCTGCAAAATACATTTACCTATGGCAGCAAAGTCACCTACTCGCTATAAATACAGTAGAACGATAAATTCTACTACTAAAGATTATTTTATCAAAAACCTACCTGCACTATCTTCATTCCCTAACATAATGAATGACTCTGAAAACCTTGACAGCGCAACAGAAAATGTTAACTCCTTATTTTCTAACACCTTAGACATAGTTGCTCCTCTACATTTAAAAAAGATTAGGGACAACAGTCCAACGCCCTGGTATAACGAGCATACCCACGCTCTGAAAAGAACAGCCCAGAAAATGGAACGCAACTGGAAGCAAACAAAACTGGAGGTATTTCTGATAGCATGGAAGGAGAATGTTTCAAATTATAGAAAGGCCTTAAAAAGTTCCATCTGCCTACTTTTCAAAACTTTTATAAGAAAATAAACACAACACTAGATATCTATTTGACACAGCGGCCAAATTAACCAAAGATAAAGCATCATCTGCCACTGACAGTTGTCAATAGCCATAATAGCGATGATTTTATGAATTTCTTTAATAACAAAATAGACACTGCAAGAGACAAAATCATAAACATGCAACTGTCTTTGACACAAAAAAATCTGATGGTGCATCATAACCTGCCCAAGGAGCAACTCCATTCATTCTCTCCTATAGATAGGGATGAACTGTCAAAAAAAAACATAGCATCTAAATCAACAACATGTATGCTTGATCCTATACCTACCAGGTTGCTGAAAGAGATGCTGCCTGAAATTATAGACCCTTTACATAGTATTATTAATACATCATTGGTGTTAGGATATGTCCCAAAGCCTTACAAACTGGTAGTTATCAGACCCCTTATTAAAAAACTTGACCCCAGGGAACTAGTAAACTACAGACCCATCTCAAATTTACCCTTTTATCTCAATAATATTGGAAAAGGTGGTGTCTTCACAGATATGCTCTCTCCTGGAAAGAAACAATATCTATGTGAATTTCTAATCAGGATTCAGGCCATACCATAGTACAGAGACTGCTCTCATCAGAGTTACTAATGACCTGCTTTTGTCAGCCGATCGTGGAACTGCACTGGCATGGTGGAGACGAATTAGGCATACTAGGTTTATAGTAGGTTTATGAATACAGGGTTGACTGAACCGATAAAACCACAAAATCATTAAGCAAGATACGCGTTCCAGCTTACATGGAGATGGCATATAAAAGATAACATATTATGGGACCGTGGTATAAGGGATTTGCAATAGTACCATGAACTACACACAACACGCAAAAGTAAAATACATGCATACATAAAATATATACAATAAAAATATCAGAAGTTTACAATTTACAAAAGCCTAAGCTAAGTTAGACATCAGCAGTCTCCCAGCAAGAAAGCCAACAGGGCGACAGTAGCAAAGAACCAAAACTCCAATGATGTATAGAAGGAGAAAAAAAACCTTGGGAGAAGCCAGGCTCGACCAGGAGGGCCAGTTCTTCTCTGGCACATTAAAGCTGCAATTTGTAACTTTCTTGGATATGAACGGACTTGATTATAATAATTTATAATTATTTATTGATGAGAAACTGATGGTTCTAATTATATTTTATAATATGTTGGGCACTGAGAAATCATACCAACAGAAATGGCGAAGACTAATGGTACTAATTGCAGCCATAACATCACACTGCTGTTTCACAGGAAACAAAATATAGAAACTAACTAGATTAAAAGTAGGCATGTACAGTCATGGCCAAAAATATCGGCACACTTGCAATCTGTCAGAAATTGCTACACTTTTCTCAGAAAATTGTTCCAATTGCAAATGTTTTGGTCTTCATGTGCTTATTGTTTTTGTTTGCACTGGAAAAACACAAAAAACACAGAAAAAAGTCAAATCTGATACAATTCCACACAGAACTGTATCAATGTTCCTGTAATAATGTTCCTGTGTCCACTGTGCGCAATATCATCAAGAGGTTCACAGCCCATGGCACTGTAGCTAACCTCCCTGGACGTGAACGTAAAGAGCAAAATTATGAAAAAATTACAACAAAGGATTGTCCGAATGGTGGATAAAGAAGCCTGATTAACTTTCAAACAAATTCAAGCTGAATCTGCAGACACAGGGTACAACAGTGTCAGCTCACACCATCGCCATCTGAATAAAAAGGGATGCTATGGTAGGAGACCCAGGAGGACACCACTGCTGACACAAAAGCATAAAAAAACAAGACTGGAGTTTGCCAAAACCTATGTGAGAAAACCATAATCCTTCTGGGAGAACATACAGATGAAACAAAAGTAGAGCTTTTTGGTAAAGGACATCATGGCACTGTTTACAGAAAAAGAACTAAGGCCTTCAAAGAAAAGAACACAGTCCCTACAGTCAAACATGGTGGAGGTTCAAAGATGTTTTGGGGTTGCTTTGCTGCTTCTGGCACTGGATTGTGTYSTTGACTGTGTTAACGGTATCATGAAATCTGATGATTACCAAAGAATTTTGGGCGTAACATAGTGGCCAGTGTCAGAAAGCCACATCTCCACCAGAGGTCATGGGTCTTCCAGCAGGACAATGACCCGAAACACACTTTAAAAAGCACTCAGAAATGGTTACAAACAAAGCGCTCTAGAGTTCTAAAATGGCCAGCAATGAGTCCAGATCTGAATCGCATAGAACACCTGTGGAGAGATCTCAAAATATCAGTTGCAAGAAGGCATCCTTCAGATCTGAATGACCTGGAGCAGTTTGCAAAAGAAGAGTGGTGCAAAATTCCAGTAGAGAGGTGTAAGAAACTCATTTATGGAAGCGAATGATTTCAGTTATTTTTTCCAAAGGGGGTGCTACCAAATATTAAGTTAAGGGTGCCAATATTTTTGTCCAGTGCATTTTTTGGGTTCTGTGTGGAATTGTATTAGATATGACTTTTCTTCTCTTTTTTTTTGTGTTGTTCCAATGCAAACCCAAAAAAATAAACGTGAGTACCAAAATATTTGCAACTGCAACAATTTTCTGAGAGAAGGGTTGCATTTTTTGACAATTGCAAGGGTGCCAATATTTTTGGCCATGACTGTATATAACGGTAGGTTTACTAAGGAAGTCGAATCCTGATAATCTGTCTCAAGGGTCATTCCATCCAGTCCCCCACCATCTGGTCTCAAAGTTCGGATCCAGCTGACTACAGGACCTTGGGGAAATGAAAGACAGACATATTTAGTGTGGAGCCAGTACATCTGTTCTTGTGGGAAGTATCCCTGGTTCCGGTTTACCTAATTAATGCAGCCTAATAATTCCTTAAGGGATTTGAGTAATAAATCCACAGTACTATGTGTAGGCTAGATTAAAGAGGTGGGTCTTTAATCTAGATTTAAACGGACATAATGCATCTGCCTCCTGGACAACACTGGGAAGACTAATAAAAAGTTTCCAAAGAAGGACTGTAATAGGAGAGGAGCTTGCTTAGGTATTGAGGAGCTAAACCATTCAGGGCCTTGTGGGTAATCAGCTAAATTTTAAAGTTTATACGATGTTTGATAGGCAGCCAGTGTAGTGCTGACAAAACTGGGCTAATATAGTCATACTTGTTCGTTCTCATAAGAACTCTGGCTGATGCATCCTGAACCATCTGGAGTTTTTTTATTAATCTTGCAGTGCAGCCACCAAGTTGGGCATTGCAATAATCAAGTCTTGATGTCATGAATGCATAAATTAATTTTTCAGTGTCTGGCTTAGAGAGCATGTGTCGTAGTTTCGATATATTTTTAGGATGGAAATGCAGTTTTACAAATATTGGAAATGGTTTTCAAAGGACAAATTGCTATCAAAAATGACACCCAGATTCTTGGCTTTTTAGAGCATCCATCAAGAGTGAGGCAGTGTTCTAGGTTGTTCCATGTGGAGGATTTTTGTCCAATAAGTAAAACTTCTGTTTCGTCTGGTTTTAATAGTAGAAAGCTGCTAGTCATCCAAGTTTTGATATCGACTATGCATTCTGTTAGTTTTGTGAATTTATGAGTCTCATTGGGCCTAAAAGAAATGTACAGCTGAGTATCATCAGCATAACAATGAAAACTAACTCCATGTCTCTTAATAATTGCTCCCAGATGTACAGGGTAGCATGTACAGGGTGAAAAGTAGGGGTACAAGCACTGAGTCCTGCATTACTCTATACTGGACTTGTGATCGTTATGACACCTTTTCACTCACAGCAACAAACTGGAATCGGTCAGATAAATATGACTTAAACCATGCCAGTGCAGTTCCATTTATGTCAACATAATTTTCAAGCCTATTTAGTAGAATGCTGTGGTCAATAGTGTCAAAGGCTGTGCTAAGGTCGAGTAACGCTAGATAAGAGATGCAGCCACGATCGTCTGATAAGAGCATATTATTTGTCATTCTGTTGAGAGCAGTCTCTGTACTATGATATGGTCTGAATCCTGACTGTAATTTCTTGCAGATACCATTTCTTTCCAGGAATTTACGTATTCAATATTTTTTAAATAAAAGGTAAATTTTGAGATGGGTCTGTAGATTACTTGTCCCCTGGGATCAATTTGTGTTTTTTTTAATAAGGGGTCTGATAACAGCCAGTTTGTGAGGTTTTGGGACATATCCCAACACCAATGATCTCTTTCAGCAACCTGGTAGGTATAGGACCTAGCATACATGTTGTTGATTTAGATGATGTAATTATTTTTGGCAAGTCATCTCTATCTATAGTAGAGAATAAAAAGTTGTTTCTTGGGCAAGTTGTGAAGTGAAACAAAAATGATATACGGTTTTCAAAATTTTAAGCAAATAAAAATTTGAAAAGTGTGCACGTATTCAGCYCCCTGTACTCTGATACCCCTAAATAAAATCCAATGCAATCAATTGCCTTCAGAAGTCACCTAATTAGTTAATAGAGTCCACCTGTGTTCTGTGAAGGCCTCAGTGGTTTGTTAGAGAACACCAGTAAACAAACAGCATCATTAAGACCAAGGAACTCACCAGACAGGTTAGGGATAAAGTTGTGGAGAAGTTTAAAGCAGGTTTAGGTTATATATCCCAAGCTTTGAACATCTCAGGGAGCACTGTTCAATCCATCATCCAAAAATGGAATAAGTATGCCACAACTGCAAACCTACCAAGACATGGCCATCCACCTAAACTGACAAACCGAGCAAGGAGAGCACTGGTCAGAGAAGCAGCCAAGAGGCCCATGGTCACTCTGGAGGAGCTGCAAAAATCCACAGCTCAGGTGGGAGAGACTATAAGTTGTGTATTCCACAAATCTGGCCTTTATGGAAGAGTGGCAAGAAGAAATCCATTGTTGAAAGAAAGACATAAGAAGTCCCGTTTGCAGTTTGCCACAAGCCATGTAGGGGACGTAGCAAACTTGTGGACCATGATGAGACCAAGGCTGACTTTTTGGCCTAAATGCAAAGCGTTATGTGTAACGGAAAAGTAACAACACTGCTTATCATCCTGAACACACCATCCCCACTGTGAAACATGGTGGTGGCAGCATAATTCTGTGGGGATGCTTTTCTTCAGCAGGGACATGGAAGCTGGTCAGAGTTGATGGAAAATGGATAGAGCTAAATACAGGGCAATCCTGGAAGAAAACCTGTTGGAGGCTGCAAAAGACTTGAGACTGGGAAGAAGATTCACCTTCCAACAAGACAATGACCCTAAACATACAGCCAGAGCTACAATGGAATGGTTTGTATTCAAAGAATATTCAAGTGTTAGAATGGCACAGTCAAAGTCCAGACCTAAATCCCATTGAGCATCTGTGGCAAGACTTGAAAATTGCTGTTCACAGATGCTCTTCATCCAATCTGGCTGAGCTTGAGCCATTTTGCAAAGAAGAATGGCCACATATCTCAGTCTCTAGATGTGCAAAGCTGGTAGAGACATACTGTCAGGGACAAAGAGGACAGAAAACCCAGATGCAAGTATCAGGTAATTTATTGACAGTTCAAACTTGGAATGCAAGGCAATAGACTCAGTTCAGGCAGGTGGGGAACTCCGGGTTGAGCTGCAGACAGGAACAGACTGGGGCGGAAGACCACTGATGCGTGAGATGAGAGGAACCAACCGGTAGATCAGCGTGGTGGACAGCAGGACGACTGAGCAACCTTGAGTGTGCAGGAACCTCTAGCCAGCCTCAGCGGATGAGATGACAACTGGACCGCGAGCGGCTAGGAGAGCAGCAGGAGCGGAGCACAACCACGGAGCAGGTGAGCAGGAGGTGAGTGCAGGTGACTGGAACGTGACAGTGCGGGTAGCTGAGGCGACGGCAGAGGCGGGACCCGGGTGGGGAACAAGGCAGAGCGGGAGAATGACTGTCACGGCCACGATGCGGAGACCATCAACCTGGAGGCAGGCGGAAGAGCAGAGGCGGGTGGACAATGGCAGACTCCAGGACAGAAGACAACCAAAGGGAGTACTGGAATGGGTGGATGGGGCAACTGGGGAAACACAAGCACAAGACAACAACAAACAAGCTGGAGCTTGAGAAAAACAAGACAACAGACACTAAGCTAAACGCCAGACTTAAACAATACAAAAATCCCAACGGGAAATAGCAGGAAGACTGGCGCGGCTAAACTATGGCTAAACTATGGCTAAGACTAAACTGGGAAGACAAGCTAAGCTACGCTAAGATAAGCTAACTAAGATAAAGACAAGGCTTTAACTGGTCAGGAAACGGTCTAATCGACTTGACGGTCTGACAAGGACTGAAACACACGAGGGGAATATAAAGGGAGGAGAACTGAGCGATAACAGGTGAGTTTGATGATGAATGAGAAGCTGGGGAATAACGAGAGGGGACGGAGTGACGCGGACACCGGAGCACGTGGTGAGCTGTCAAACAACCACATCCTCTGACAGAAAACAATACAAACCCGGCTGATCAGACCGGCCTCCTGACACATACCCCATAAGACTTGCAGCTGTAATTGCAGCAAAGGTGACTCTACAAAGTATTGACGCAGGGGACCTTAATACAAACGCACACCACACTTTTCAGATCTTCCGCAGCTTCCGCAGTGGCTCTAACCACTGAGCTTTCTTGTAGCTCAGTGGTTAGAGCATGGCGTTAACAATGCCAAGATAATGGGTTCAATCCCAGGGATTGCACTTTCTCAGAATCAATGTATAGTATAATGCAATATAGTTTGCTTTGGATAAAAGCGTCTGCCAAATGCGTGAATGTAAAATTTTGAAAACCATGTATAATTTTTGTTCCACTTCACAATTATGTGCTACTTTGTGATGGTCTATTACATAAAATCTCAATAAAAGACATTTAAGTTTGTGGTTGTAATGTGACAAAATGTGGAAAAGTTCAAGGGGTATGAATACTTTTGCAAGGCACTGTATGATGCACCATCTGATGTGATTGTGTTGCAGACAGTTGCATGTTTATGATTTTTTTCTCTGGCAGTATCTATTTTGTTATTACCAAAACTCATAAAATCATCGCTATTATGATATTGACAACTGTTAGAAGCAGATGGCGCTTTATCTTTGGTTAATTTAGCCACGGTTTCAAATAGATATCTAGGGTTGTGTTTATTTTCTTCTAAAAGATTTGAAAAGTAGGCATATCTGGAGCATTTTAAGGCCTTTCTGTAATTTGAAACATTCTCCTTTCATGCTATATGGAATAACTATACCTCCAGTTTTGTTTGCTTCCAGTTGCGGTCCATTTTCCAGGCTGCTCTTTTTAGGGCGTGGGTATACTCGTTATACCACGGTGTTGGGCTGCTGTCCCTTATCTTTTTTAACCGTAGAGGAGCAACTTTGTCTAAGGTGTTAGAAAATAGGGTGTTAACATTTTCTGTTGCACTACATTTTTAAGGTTTTCAAAGTTATCCGTTACGTTAGGGAATGAAGACAGTTCAGGTAGATTTTTGATGAAAGAATCTTTAGTGGTAGAATTTATTGTTCTACTGTATTTACTGCAAGTAGCTGATTTTGCAGCCATAGATAAATGTATTTTACAGGAAAACAGATAATGATCTGAAATGTCTTTGCTCTGCTGCAGAATATTATTGTATTTAACATTAATACCATAAGACAGGATCAAATCTAAAGTATGGTTACGGCGATGTGTTGGTCCTGACACGTGTTGTGAAACAAAAATGTCTTTGAAAGCCAATCCCAATGCATCCGTTTCATTATCGACATGGATATTAAAACAATTAAGAATTGATCAGTGGCCAGTACTGCTTCTGATAAAAAATCAGCAAATTCTTTGATAAGTCTGCTTATTTACCCCAGATGAAGTTATATTGAGCACCATTAATTAAAAAAAGTTGTAATTAAAGTCAGATCTTTGAGTAGCTGTAAATGTATTCCTATAAAGTGCAGCAACTTTGCCTTTTGGATGAGGCTCATGCTTATAGCAGTTTTTGGGGGTTGACTCGTTTAATGTAATCATGTGGTAAACAGTGCATGTTACAATAACAGGAGAAGATGCCATGACAGTTGTTTGATAAACTCAAATAGATTAAAAACGCAGGACATGAACACAGTAAACACAGAAGACAGCTGACCGGCTGGCGGGGTGCTAACTGAACTGAGTCGTCTGTAGTAAATAACATTTAAAAGCTAGTGGTATCTAATTAATTCAATACGATGTAACCAATACACAAACAAATTACGTTTAATACTTTAGACACCAAAAAGGAATGAGAAAAGAAAGTAGTGAGAAAAGAGAATCAGAGCAAGGCTAAGCCGAGGCACAAGGCAGCCACAGCAAGGCAGACAGGAAGGCAGAGGTGGATCTGCTTTCCTAACAGATTCCATATCAGTTTTACCAAACTGGGGTAAAGCCTCCACCCGTGGGAAATTCCTTCCCTCAAGAGCATGTCCGCCCCACGCTTTGGGTAGCCAGGGATGTGGGCTGCTCTGATCGATAGGAGGTGATGATCTGCCTACCGCAGCAGGCTTTGTTGCCGTTCTGAACTCTGAGTTAAGGATCGCACTCCACCCTGGCAATTTATGTATGACACCACAGACATGTGTACATTGTCTGTGTGTATCAGCACATGATGACTCTCCAACAGTGGGAGAAATGCTCTTAAGGGCCAGAAAAACAAACCCATGCCGAAACAGGCACAGGGCAAACAGAATGCTCTGCACATGCTCTGCAGACAGAAGACAGGGCTTGCATACTTACCGAGTTTAAACGCACACCCAGATACATTGGGAGCAACATACTCTTCTGCATGTTCTCTTTTAGTCCCAGGGTCTGAAGATGGTGAATGACCAGGCTTATGTGACAGATGAGCACATACCACAAATGGGCCAGGGTCAATCAATCGTCCAGATAATTCAGCACGCAAATACCACTTTCTCTGAGAGGGTATTTTAGGTAAATGTGCGAGGGGCCAAGCCAGCCCGAAGGGGAGAACTATAAACTGAAAAGCTGTGCCCTCAAAAGCAAACCTCAGAAATTGCCTGTCATAAGGGCCTATCTGAATATGAAAATATGCATCGGTCAGATCTATCGAAGCAAACCACTCTCAGGGACGGATATGAGCCAGAATCTTCAGCGTCGTCATTTTGAAAGGAACTTTTCCTTGTGAGGCGCTCGATTGATGGGTCTCAGATCCAAAATAGGACGGAGTCTGCCGGCATTTTTTGGGACTACAAAATAGTGACTGTAGAAGCCCCCAACTCTCTCGCACTGAGAAACAATTTCTATCTGAATCAGAACACTCCTTCCCTGACTCCGACCACTCCCTCTTTGAAGCAGCCAGCAACATCGTCCTCAACACCAAAGGAAAAAACCAGGGCCTCAGAGGACACCGGCATAGCGCAGAGTTGTCGCTATCACACCGCAAGGGGAGCAAGCCCACCAGTGGCATGCTGGCGGCAGTGGGCCACTGCTCTGGTAAAGCCCCATGAGAAATGTTCTTCCAACATCGCAATACTCGCACTAAAAAATCTTGTTTGACTCGACATGCCTTACGGAATCTAAAGAGACCATTCACATAATTATAGATTAAAGCACTTAAATGTTATGACTTTTAAGTTAGAAGTTAGACGATTAGACATCGTGTCGTCCATTATGTCTACTGTTCAAATGTCCTTTAAGGATAAATAAATATAAACCATGTTTTGTAGTTTTCTTAATTAAATTAATCTTTTAGTTAAGCTAAACAAATTGATCTTTCAGTTAAGCTTTAAACATAAAAATGAGCTATTTGGAAAGGAAAGGACGTGACGTGAGGCCAAGTATGGTGACCCATACTCGGAAATTGTGCTCTGCATTTAACCCATTCAAGTGCGCACACACACACAGTAGTGAACACACACACACCGTGAACACACACCCGGAGCAGTGGGCAGCCATTGCTGCGGCGCCCGGGGAGCAGT
>JAZGTI010018161.1:0-11793 GCA_036877585.1 Botia kubotai
TTTCATGCATTGAGAAAACAAATGAGCTGAGTCCTGTTTACATAATGGCTGTAAAAAGTGTAGTTGCCCCATGAAAACTCATATCACCATCAAGTGAGGCTTTCTGGTGAAGTGAAGTGGGAAGTCTAGAAGTGAACTGGTGCTGCTAGCCTGTGTAAGAACATGTTTCAAAGACAGACATTTTCCTGTTTGAGTGCTGAGGAAGAGGCAGGCAAACACTGTAGCCATGACTCAGCCCAGGAAATAATTACTGCATGGAAACATTCATGGTCAGAAACTGAAAGCAGTCAGTGTTGGGCGGCCAAGAGTTGACAGAATGTTTACACACGCAGTCCCTGTTTCTTTATGTTCTGCTTTGAGTGAAACCATTTATATGATTAATCCTGTCATAAATGACACTCACATATCCTTTAAAAATGACAGAATAATCCAGAAATAATGCATATGGGTCATTTATTAATAATCATTACCAAAAGATGATCACTTTACCGTTCTGTCTCTCTTTCTCTCTTTCTCTCTTTTTCTCTCTTTTTCTCTCTCTCTCTTTTTCTCTCTTTCTCTCTATCTCTCTCTCATATCGTCAGGTCTCTATCCAAATCTAGAGGAGCTGGGCGATTACATGGGCCTCAGCCTGAACAGTGATGAGGTTCAGAAGAATCTTGCACTGATCCCAGTGGCTGACGCAGTAAGTTTTTGGGTATTGGGCCTGTCATTGCTTGTTTTGTCCTACTGTTTGTAGAGCTTAAAGTTGCTGTTCCTGCTCCTAAAGTTTCACCCACAGAAAAGAACTGTAAAGAACTATACAGACTCAAAAACAAAAGTTCTGTCTTTTATTCCTCCTCTTGCCCTTTGTGACTCTTGCCGATGTGACTTTCTTTCTGTGGAACACAAAAGGAGAACGTACACATATTTACACATACATACATACAGTATATATTTTAGTATGCTGCATTAAGACATTTGATCAGTGATTCTTGTGTTTCTTGGAGCTAATTGTTAGCAGCATAATTTTGCCTATGCAAATATTTAAATTGAACAAATTAAATTTGAGGGGAATATTTCCGTTCGTAGTCCAAAGCTATTATTATTTGGCGTCAGGTGAGTTTTAAATGCAGCACACAAACACTGGCTGTGGTGATATTATGGTGCTTCCTTTGACAGTCTGGTCACTATGAGTACATGACAAAATGTTAATTATTTGGGTGAACTCTTACTAATGTATGTAAATATTGTAATTTCCCTCTCAAATGGTCCATAGCAGCGCTCTCAATCCTTCTGGTTTTGTTTGCTATAGTCAGAGGCTTTCCATCCTACCATTGGTGCCTTATGCAACAGTTTCTCTCTTAAAGCAAAGGCAGCCAAGAGTAATTGTGTAAGCTTTTCGAATAGAGGAGGAGGTGGTGTGTGTGTGTGCGTGCGTTTGTGTTTTTGTGTGATTTTTCTGTGAATAGCTTAAACTGGCCACAGGGTGTCTTAGCATAGCTTGTTTTCCTTTTCAACATCATTCCTGGAAGCAGATTCCAGAAATGACTCATGTACCATAACGCCTGTGTTGGAGTGTTGCTAATGTAGGCTGCTTGGTGAGCCCATCTTCAAGATCTTTATCTTCTCTTCATGAAGAAAATAAACTGATGGCCATGAAAGTTAAATAACTGTATGAAAGAAATAACCGTTTGTGTCATGTAATGTGCGATCGGTACACGCGCACATATGAAAATGACTAACCGTAGGTTCTCTCTATGTCTCAGCAGCAGGTGGCTGTGCCGTCGGGCGCGGGTGGCATGATTCGGCCCGTGACGGGTGCAGACGTGGGCATCAGGAGGGCAGAGATTCGTCCAGGTGTTAGAGAAGTCATCCTCTGCAAAGACCAGGACCGAAAGGCCGGCATCCGACTCCGAGATATTGATAATGTGAGAAACTCTTTACCAACCTCAACAATCACCTTCATTACCGAGACTCATGTTTGTGAAAAAAGAGCTGATACTTTGATACCAAGACGTCGATTTGCATCTAATTTGCATAAATCTGTATATTGAGCTTGCAGTGTAAATGCAGCTGAATGAACCTGACACTCTTTTGTTGTCAATATCAAACAGCGATATTAACAAGGAATAGAGAAAGCCGTTAGTTGCTTTTCACTCGCATTTGCATTTGTTCTGTAATTAAAATAAAACGCAGTGACGTTATGCTTAAGGTTATGTTAATGTTTGGTTTTAAATTTTAAATCATGGCTTAATAAAGCTTTAGCCAAAAGCAGTGACTTTCTATCTTGTCAAATTATTGTTTTAATGTACCATAACTGCCATGATTATTTTGTTTGTGCATGTAATCTGATGGCCTCATGTAAATTAAATTAACAAACGATGTGATTTACCCCAAGATTGGTTAGATTATTAAGTCTGTCATGTGTGATGGTGAGTAATCGGACATTAATTATTAAGGTATAATCTGATTTACCCGTGTTTTAGTTGCTGGTTTGTATCATATCTTTGTTTTGACACAGTAAACTGGATATACAGTAGGCTGGTGTTGTTTTGTGGGCCAGCACACCCTCATTCTCACCGTATGTGTCAGCATTATCAGCAGTACCATCAAATGATATTAATAATCTTTCATTCATTTCTTCTCTCTCTCTGTAGGGAGTGTTCGTGCAGCTGGTGCAGGCAAACTCTCCCGCAGCATTGGCTGGCCTTCGTTTCGGAGATCAGGTTCTGCAGATTAACGGGCAGAACTGTGCCGGCTGGAGCTCGGACAAGGCCCACAAAGTTCTGAAGGCTGCCGGTGAACAGCGCATTGAGATGATCGTCCGTGACAGGTCAGTCTCTTCTGTCTGTCAAATATGTACCTTTAAGTATAAAGACACTGCAAAATGAAAACGTTTAGTGGCTTTAAGTCCATCTGTATGTCGATATACATCTAAAAGGTGACTACATTAACATTTAGCAGATACAAAAGTTAACAGATGTATGTAATGTAAATTTAAATGTAAGTAAATGTACGCTTTTCTTCTTTGAGAAAACGGATATTGATGACTCATTTTGTTCTGATGTTTTTGTACTATACATTGCCTTTTAGAATGAGAATGGACCCTGTCTTATACCTGCCACTGCATAAATAGCAAATTATGGTTCATGGTTGTAAGTGATGTAAACTGTCAGCTATTGACTGTTATGAAAATTGGACACACCCTTCAATATGTCTTGCCCCATCATTATATTAAAGTAGGAAATAAATCAAAAGTGTAAAGAAAACTTTGTCAAGCCAATTCCTGACTGTCGTTCATAATTGCACAAGAAGATTTCTGTTTGCCTTCAGGCCCACAAATATGTTTTTTAATCTGAATAAATCCTTACTTGGGAATACAGTACATTTGAATATGAAGTTCATCTTGCATTGGTTATAGAAGTAGAGGAACAATGGCTACCGCATCAGTATTCTGAATGAACACTGAATGTAATACTGAAAATGTTTAAACATGACTGGGTCAGTACATACATGTAATAAAAACAGCTTTTATGTAGCTGTTTGCTGCCTCCTGGTGGTTGCTCATGTCTTGAGTGACTCTTGAATTGTGTTTGATCAACCCAAGTTCCTCACAGTCAAAAAGCAAAAGCTTAGTCATTAGCTGTTCATTTGTGATTTTGTCTCAGTTAGGATGTGTAAATTGAACAGCTACATAAAGCATCGCTACACCTGGCTTGGTTTTAGGATATACATCATGTAATATTATTCTTTCTCTGTTGCAGACCGTTCCAGCGGACTGTCACCATGCATAAAGACAGCTCCGGCCATGTGGGCTTCATCTTCAAGTCTGGACGCATCACGTCTCTGGTGAAGGATGGGTCTGCTGCTCGCAATGGCCTGCTCACTGATCACTGTATCTGTGAGATCAACGGCCAGAACGTCATTGGACTCAAGGTGAGAAGATTCACTGCAGTGTGTTCAGAACATGTGAACTGTGATGAGTATATAAACTGAGATATAACATGGTGGTTTGCATGAGGTTTTCTAAGTGTTTGCGTATTGTTGTGTGTTTTGGTCTACAGGACACTCAGATTAAGGACATCCTGACCACATCTCCCACTGCCATGACCATCACCATCATGCCTAAGTTCATCTATGAGCACATGATTAAGAAGTGAGATCCAGCTTTATCCTTAAAGAAGTTGTTTGTTATCAGGGTTTTAAATGAAATCCCATCACCAAACAAATGCTTCTAACATTTATGGTTCATTTTATATTGACATTGGCTGATAGTCTGATAGTCTCGTCTGTCATTTTACTGTTAGTTTATATATTTGAATTGGTAAAAAATAGTCAATTGTTAAATTTTTTTAATTTCAATACTAATTCTGACAGATTTTGCTAACTGGTTTTGAGATTTTGAGTTTTAAATACTGTGTGTTTCAGGATGTCAAGCGGCCTGCTGAGGTCATCAATGGATCACTCTGTGCCTGAGGTCTGAACATGTGACTCACCATACACACCCTTCCACAATGCCTACAATCTCCAGCCTTTCCATTGGAGCCTTCCACCCCATGGGTTGTCTATCACTGATTGGATAAACCTCCTCAATCATGTTCATTTATAACATGTCAAAATGGCCTTTTTCTATTTTAGTTGTTGGATGTTATTGTTTTGCCTTCTAGTTCTTGTTTCTGTCCTTGTCATTGTTGAATTGTTGTTATATATTACATACATACTGTTATATACTGTAGTAATAATCCATTTTCATTGAGTATTATTATATGATTTGTTTGCTTCCGGTGGGGGCAAAGGGGTTAAAAAACCAGTCAGAGCTTCCGTTTCAAAAAGCGTTAGCAAACACACCAGACTTTATATTCCTTCCACTATGCACAAGATTCAGTGAAAACATCAATATGCCAAGACAGCTGTACTCTGCCAGAAAGAATCCTTGGCCATTTTTAATGCACGTCATTTCTTATTGATTTTGAGCATATGTTTTTTTAGATGTTTAATCTTTGATAATTCTCTCTGTCATCCTGTAAATGTTAGTTTCTCTAAAATTTATATTCGAATGTAACCTCAAGACTGAAGTTATTACAAAAATAAATAATCATCCTGGTGATACCAATTAGATATTGTGATGTTATTGATGTTTAAGTACACAGATTTACTTCTTTACAGAAGTACAGTAAAAGCTCAAGTCATCTGTACATCTATAAAGTGGTCTTAGGATCTGAGTGTTTAATACTGACAGTGTAAATTAAGTGTACTTTAATAATTTATAAGGATTAACGGATTTGGGGGAATTTGTCATTTGTGAGTAACAATTAAAAAACATTTTGTACAGTGAAGGTCTAATTGTCACACTTGAGCAAAAATAATATTTTGTCATGATGTAAACCATGACATCTAAAAAATTTCCTTACTCTGTCTTACAAGTCAAATCACATTGATTTATTATCAGTGTATTAAAATTCTTATGTATACTGTATTAGTCAAACCAACTATGGACAATTTCAGGTAAAATGTTTCAGGATAAAACTGAGCTTAAGATCTGTTGTGCTTTGTTAGACTGACATAATCGGGACATAAAAACGTGTTTAAACTGCATAGTTTGTGTATCAAAGTTACATTAAAATCTCGTGTTCAATTTTAAACGTTTCACAAATTGTAAGTGCAACAGAATTGAAACAGTATCCACAGTTTTTCCTCAGAATTAAATATACATCTACTTAATACATCTTTCAGATGATTAACAAAGGAGACTGTAAACAAAGGATGAATCACAAAAGTGTGATTTGTTCATCATGCTGTTTAATATAGATCCTTTTACAGTCAGGTGCTGTGCTGTATTGATGTCTGTACACACTGATATTACCATTAAAATATTCTACACAAAATATAAGACACAGTGATACATTTACAGATTTGAAGGACATCCATCTAGAGTGCTTATACTGTTAGACAATACAAAGACAAAACTGAACTACCAGATGAAAGATGTAAACATGTCATTGGACATACCATCTAAGAAAACAAAAAACGAACTTTATTATAAATGTTACTTCTGCGAGATCTTATCTAGGCTAGACTAGGCACACTGTCTTACAATCCTGCTTAACAGACATTGGGTTACTAAGTTAGTAACCTCATACATTCTAGTCTTCCATTACTGTGTTGTGGAAGAACGTTATTAGACGCAGCACTGTTCACACCATATTTGGATGTCGTTAACGGAAAGAAACTTGATTTCTTGTATCTTAAACATGTATGCATTAACTTATCTTAAAGGTGTTAATTAACAGTAATGATTCTACAACAGATCCGTTATTGCAAACCTATTTGTGGATCTATCTGTCAGATAACATTTGGTGATTACAAAATTACATTCTAGATGGGCGGTGATCCCAAACCCCAGAACCACTGACATCAACTTTGGAATTGTCATTACTTAAATTATTATTTAACTGGAGATCTAGAGAAAACAATGATGTACATCAGCTATATTGCTCAGACACAATGCCAAGTCCTTCAGAAAAATCACTGTTTAACCACACAAGATAATCAAGTCTTCATTGGTAAACTATAACATGTATTTTGATCTCTGGGCATTTTAATGGAGGTGGAGCTATAGTGTTCAAATCTAACTAATCTGTGATTATTATTTACCATTTGAATGGAAATCGAGGTAACACAAAAAAAAAAAAAACTTTAACATTAATTCAGTCATGAATTTCATATTTTAAATACACACACACACACAGATCCCCTCTGTGATGGACGCTGTTCAAAAATGAATGATTAAACTATTCTATAAAATAACTATATGTACCATTACACAGAAATATTATTACCCAAATTTACCAGCATTTAGGTCCAACATACACATCTCTGTTTATAATATGGCTTTAAACAATTCAAGAAAATCCTATCAAGGCCATGTATGCAAAACTTTATAACATAGCCACAAGGTCCCAGTTCAACAAACACAGGGCAATTAAAAAAACAGTTAAGAACATATATGCTTTTACGTTTGTTGTAAAGGTATCTTTAATAAGTGCTTAGTTAGGACAGAGACTACTACAAAATAAAGCAATCTGTGAGCACTTGGCACCACATAAAGCGCAAATTAAGATTGTCAAGCTGTTCAGATAAACATCAGAAAACTCTGCAGAAGTCGCACTGATTCTGTTTATACCACAGAGAGCAGCAAATTATGAGTACAAGAAAACTTTGCAAAAAGACAACAGTTAAAGACTACATATCTACATACACTCCAAGCAGTATCAGAGGAAGGAGAATGAGAAGCAGCAGTAATTCATTATTTAAAGGGACAGAAAATAATACAATGCATCCATCACAAATAACTACAGGAAGTGCACAAGACATCAGGAGTAATCTGGTTGATTATCTAATGTGTGGCGTTCAGATCAACACAACTGTCAATGATCCACTTTTACACACGGTTTAAATGTGTGTTTGTAACTTGATGATTCTTTGTAATGGTGGTATTTGTGAACCCTAACCCTGAACCACAAATCCACATGTATGCACTGGCCTTTGGATACACAGAAATACACACTCAAGTATACTTCAAGTAATTGCTTATAAAGTGATTTATAGTGCAATCAATATGTCAATAAATGTCACCCGTCTCCTAAGTGTCAACATGTATATATATCATAGGAACATACAGTCGTAGCCAGAAGTTTGAAAGCTGGAACTGCATTTCAATTTTAAAACCAATTTCATGTATCATGCAACTTATTTTCAAATAAATAGTTTAGCTTTTTTTTTAATTGCAAGTCCATCAAACAGTATTACTAGCACACTAGCACAAAAACATTAATATCAAAACAGCACATATTAAGGACATGCTGTAATGCTGAACTATACTATAATGCTAAATGCTAATGAGTTTTCGTTATATGATCAAAACGGAATATTTTTACTTCTAAAATTAAACGTTTAAACTTTCAAAACATTTGGCTACAACTGTATTTCAAGATAGTTAAAAAATCTTGAAAACAAACCACAGTGAAATCAGACATTTACAGCAGACAAAACAAAAACAAAAACTTATTTCTGGTGCCAAAACTTCCATGAATACTAAAATACTTTAACTGTCCAAATGCTGTATCTTTTTACTAGCATTATTATATGTTATCCTTTTCTTAAACACATGATTTTGACATTGATTTTTCAAACCATTGATTTTTCTCAACAAACCAGATTCACCCTCTCGCACTTTCCCATGACATTTTCTAAAACACTCCAGACAGACTAGGTTTATCTAGAACGCTAGTGATATATGCAAAGCATATAAATAGCTCACTGCTCAGTGTAAATAATGTGTTGTGTCTACATTCATGCAGCTGCTTTTGACCCAACAATCGTATTCAATTCACATCTCTCAACAGCGCAGTGAAAACGTGTCATTCCTCATCAGAATGTTATGATCGGTCCAAAACAGACTTTTACATCAGTGCTTTCTGTGAGCATACCGGTAATTCTGCGTTCACATATAGCCTCTTACTGGAAATTTACTGGTAATGTTACAACATCTTTTAGTGGTATATTGCCAGGACTGATTTACCTGTCATTTTAAAAAGGTCCTGTTCACAAATAATGGTAATTTACAAGTAATTTAGCAGTAAAGACTGCATGTGTGAAAGGGGTAAATGATGATCCAGGTACTTTGGCTGCACTGTTCATTAACACCACACAAACACTTACTTAGATGTTTTACACACATACAGTAGACACACCGTCCCCTGTGATAGCAAGAGGGATATTCAAAAAGACAGAACTTCTCCTTTCACACTATAGCTGTTTACTTTGTTTCAGTTCATCATTCAAAATACATCTTGCCTCCTTATTCTGGGTTGCAATTGTGGAGAAAGATGACAGCTCAAGTCTTCAAGAGCATTTTGTTGTTGTAAATACATGCTAATGAGTCCCCTCCCCTATTTCTATTCTCTCTTCTGTTGGATCTAGAGAAGTTTGTAGACAACCACAGTGCTAAGATACAGTACTGAGCTGCTATGTCAGGACACTGTAATTCCACTGGTTCTGCCTTAATTCCTTGTAATGTTTCAACCTCTTTCTAGTTGCACATTTGTCAGAGGAACAGTGGTTTCAGTGGCTTCATGGTTTCCCCAGAGTAAAGACCTCGCCTCATATATCCATACCCCCTGGACCCCCTCCTCCAGGGTAGTGCCGAAGGCCTCCCCCTCGACGTAGAGAATGGAGGGCCACAGTGCAGCAACCACGCAGCAGAGAGCCAATATGGTATATTGGCTGACCATAACGGTGTGGACCCCGGCACAACCAAGCCACGGTGGGCACCACTGGCACAACCACGGCAAGCAAATCTACCAGGAAGTGGCGGCTCCAATAGTTCTTTGCTGGTAAACCACAACCAGACGACTTTGAATCTTCTGCAGCACTTTCATCCAACGCATCTTCGTCTACTGGATCTATATTTATAACATGATCTCCTGCATCTCCAGCTTCTGGCAATGCACTACAAGGCTGAGTGGTTTGTGGGAGGGTCTCCTCTTCTTTTTCAACCAATGGCTGCTTAGTGCTAGGGGAGTGGCTTGGACTTGGCAAAGAGTCTCTGATAGACTCTGGAACAGAGTTGCTTACTGGTGATACAGTGTTATCTGGAGTCAGAGCTGTTGGTGAAACTGGTAAAACTGGAAGGGACTCAGAGTCTGTTACAGAGGTCTCTATTACATTCGCTGCCAAAGTCACAAATTCTTTTGCATTGGATTCAGATTGTGCAGAATGCTTGGTTGCAGTCAGCACTGGAGGGGACATTGTGGAAAAACGGTCCGTGACGATTGATGCTGTGGCAACTGTTGTCGTAACAGCTGATTCTGTGGCAACTGACTCCAGATCATCTCCCTCGTCAGACATCCAGGTAGAGGTTGGGCTGCAGGCCTGAGAGCGAAAGGTGCGCTCAGCAATAGTATCCAGATCAGAGTTAAAGGATGTACTGGGTCCATGGGCAGGGGCCGAGGCAGGAGCGTGGTCATAGTCGGTTTGAATAGCTTGCTCGCGCAGGTGGTGCAGGTACAGGTGATGATGGGATAGACAGGGATGGCTTACGCTGACACTGGCCCCCGCCCCGATCCCACTACAGCGGAGTGGCACTACTCTGGGCTCGCTGTTGCACAGTCCCTCGTGGGTGGAGGAGTGTGGCAGGCGGGAGTACGCGTTGAGCAGCGAGGCTGTTTCTTGAGACAGGAAAGCAGCCTCCAGGAGCAGGTCTGCCTTGCTGGCTCCTCTCCCACTCTCTTCACAGCAAACAAACCCGCTGTCCTGCGTGCCCTCACCTGACAAACATGGAACATCACACTCGTTTTCGTTACCGCAATGTTCTGGACAACCCGGGTCACTCAGCTTGGTGTAGGTAGAGCTGCGGGTTAGCGAGCGAGCTGGGGAGCCTTCAGATGACTCCGCCAGACCCTCGCTGACCTCCAGCCCTGCCCCCACCACTCCTCCTCCACCTGCTTTGGCGGGCCCGATCTGAGCCAGCTCCATGCTCTGCAGTAAATTCTCCAGCTTGTGGTTTTGAAGGTTAATGTCTTGGAAGCACTGCTGCACACCAGTGTCAGTGTCTCCCAGACTCGATCGGACAACATCGACGACCTGTTTGAGCTGCTGGATCTCCCGGCGAGCCTCTTTCAAAGCCATCTGAGCCTCCACGCGATGGCACTCCTCCTCAATCCAGTCCTCCTGCATACGAGACAGCTGAGTGCGCAACTCATCGATCTCAGTGTCCCTGAGGAAGAAGGGGAAAAGGGAACAGAGAGAAAAAGAGGAAGGAACTGTTAAGGAGTGACTTCAGGTGAAAGAAAGACCTAAATTAAAGCTGCTTTCTGAAATTTGATGATACTTAAATGACACTTCTATACACCATTAATTCTGAGGACTTTACATTAGATAAATGTCTCTGCATTTATTTTTCATTAAATTTGCATTTATTTATTTGTCACTTGTCATGCAAATATTCAGCTCTTCACAACTTCAAAGGCAGATCTGTATCTGTAGTTGTTACACAGACTGCAAATCATCAACCACATCAAAATCTGCATAATACAAAATAATGACTAATTAATTCACTTGCTGCTGAAAGCAACTGCTTGAAGTTAAAACCAATTTCAGCACAGACTGATGAGATCATAGAAGACTGGACCCATATACTGTGAACAAAGCATTTTAAATCACTGCATGCCTCACCTGTCCCGCAGTCTGTCGACGGTCTCTTTGAGTCGTGCTCTCAGATGTCTGATACACACCTCCTTCTGCTGCAGAGGGGTGAGGTATTGCTCAGGCGGAGGGGGTCGGATTCCGTGGTTATCATTGCAGGAGGTGTATTTTAAGTGACGCCTGATATAGAAGAGAAGTGGGACTCAAATATACTGTATTTGAGGAAAGGATAAGGAAGCCATCACAGAAACATTGTTCATCATGTCTTACTTGTGGGTTGGGCTTCCATCGCTGCCTTTGCATGACCCTGAATTGCTACTGCTGCTGAGAGAAGCGTTTCCATAGGGATCGCGGTTACTGACAGGTGCTGGACTGCGTCTGCAAGTAATCACAATGTTACAGCGTCGCCTTTGAATCCTCTAAACACGATACCGGATGGAATACAAATCAAAGACAGACACACAGACACAATTACATAAAGGAACAAAAAGTACACACTCCTATGAAACCAAACCAAACACGCCTATCTACTGTATGGTACAAAATGACTAGCATGCTACTTTACACATAGTCTACTCTCTTTAGGGGGAACAAATGTATACAATA